>CM014089.1:3502172-3669408 GCA_004119915.2 Collichthys lucidus
CAAACTGTTTGTTCCCCCCCAAATGAGAATCGATAAAGAATCGAATCGTTATGCAGAATCGGTAAAGAATCGAATCGTTAAGCAGAATCGATAAAGAATCGAATCGTTAAGCAGAATCGAGAAAGAATCGAATCGTTATGCAGAATCGACAAAGAATCGAATCGTTATGCAGAATCGATAAAGAATTGAATCGTTATGCAGAATCGATAAAGAATTGAATCGTTATGCAGAATCGATAAAGAATCGTATCGTTATGCAGAATCGATAAAGAATCGGAATCGTTATGCAGAATCGATAAAGAATCGAATCGTTAAGCAGAATCGACGAAGAATCGAATCGTTAAGCAGAATCGACAAAGAATCGAATCGTTATGCAGAATAGATAAAGAATCGAATCGTTATGCAGAATCGACAAAGAATCGAATCGTTAAGCAGAATCGATAAAGAATCGAATCGTTAAGCAGAATCGATAAAGAATCGAATCGTTTAGCAGAATCTATAAAGAATCGAATCGTTTAGCAGAATCTATAAAGAATCGAATCGTTATGCAGAATCGAATCGTTAAGCAGAATCGATAAAGAATCGAATCGTTATGCAGAATCGACAAAGAATCGAATCGTTATGCAGAATAGATAAAGAATCGAATCGTTATGCAGAATCGAATCGTTAAGCAGAATCGACGAAGAATCGAATCGTTAAGCAGAATAGATAAAGAATCGAATCGTTATGCAGAATCGATAAAGAATCGAATCGTTATGCAGAATCGATAAAGAATCGAATCGTTAAGCAGAATCGATAAAGAATCGAATCGTTTAGCAGAATCTATAAAGAATCGAATCGTTATGCAGAATCGAATCGTTAAGCAGAATCGATAAAGAATCGAATCGTTATGCAGAATCGATAAGAGAAGATATGATGATCACATGATTGCCTGACGTTACATCAGTCATGTTTTCATCAATTTGAAATAACTAGCTTGGTCGTAATAGTCTGTAGTCTAATATCAAGATTATTGTGCAGCAGTCCTGAATGGATCCGCTGGCTCATCGTCTGCTGAACCCCAGGTGTGATCCTCTGCAAGCTAAACTGTTAGCCTAGCTTATCTCTATGTGACAGCTGCTTATTTTTGGCCAGATAAGATGCCCCCGGCTTGGCGCTGGAGGAGGAGGAGGCCAGAGGTGGAGGTGTTATCACGGGGGGAGGACGCCTTCCTTTCAACGGGGGAGCCAGACCTCCTTCTCCTGGCTGCTAACGCTCCATCACACCAGACAAGATTAGCAAGCACTGAGGCCAATAGAGATAACGGAGAGTGTTTGAGAGGGAGGAAATGAAGCGGGAAGACGGACATAAGTATGCGGACACCTGAGCATTACGGCTATAGTGACATGTAACTCAAACAATGTGGGCATTGTGTGCAGCCTCCAGAGAACAGAGAAGCAGTTTGAAGACATCCAGACATCATCTGTCAGCCTCTCTGCCCTCGTTGTCAGGCTGAACTAATGTTGATCATAACAGCAACAACAACACAACCTGCTCCGGTGAAAGATGGATGGATAAAACCGTAGATGGAGGAGTCAGTCGGCGTGGTTTTCCCCTCAGCAGGTGGTCCCCCCCGAGGGGAATGTGATGACAGACTGACAGAAGAACTCCTGGTATGCTGATAACGCAGCGCCCTGCTCAGTACTGTTCGTCTGTCGTCCACCTCGAGGAACAGCTGTGCCTGTTTTCTGAAACTACAGCCTTCATTTTGAAAAAGAGTCGCCTGCAAACCTTTGTCCTGCGATCATTTAATTGTCGACGCAAGGACAGGCAACAGATTGATGCACGGTTGCAACACAAAAAGCAACGGAGTCAAAAATCTGTGGACACATCGGAGTCAACGCCAGCCTCCTCCGCCATACGTGGACTTTCTCAGCACATTAAAGCGTTACACCAGGTGAGTGCGTCCAAAGAGATACCTGCGACTTTTCAACAAGGACAGCAAAACAGCACGTTAGCCTGACATGACTAAAGAGGTTTGGATGGACACGAAACTCTTCTGGTTGAATCAGATTAAGTCAGATATTCTTGAGGCAACAGATCCAAGTCAACATCGCTGGAAAACTTTGACCGGATTTTACCGTTAAATCGAGATCATTAAGAGATGAAAGAAAACACTCGTATAAAGCTCAATTCTTCATTTGACCAACTTTTCTTCAATATTAGCTTTTCATGTCTTCGAGCGGACCTTCTCTGTTTGCCACCCTCCAAAGAATGAGTGGTGATAATGGATGGATGGGTTGTTCACGTCTTTACGCCTCGATTATCGATAAAATTGAGCAACTTGAAGTGAAGAGAAGAAAGAAAACATTGTGTCGTATGAAAGTGGGTTTATGTTTTTCTGTCTTCGACCTTAACAATTCCCAAAGCCAACTTTCACTGTTCGAGTCCCCGAAGGAAAAACGGTTACGGATAACGGATGGATGGGTCTTACTAGCCCTTTTCCTTCCCAAGCAACGTGTAACAGGATGCATCGAAGAACAACTTGTTAAACTTTTCAAACCTCTGTTCATCGTACCTTCCTCAGCGTGCTGTATGTCTGTCAGTCTGTGCATGTGGACTTCAGCTCCTTCCTGCATCACCACCACCACCACCCGTCTCCATCAGTGTCCTACCCAGACGACCGGCCGTCCTTTTCATCTCCATGAATCTTTCATGCCGTCTGAAACAGCTCGCTGGAACAGACCCCGTCGACAGACAGACCCTTCCCCTCCTCCTGCTTCATCTCCACACCGGGGACCTCTCACCACCCTCCGCCCTCTCTCTCTCTCTGACAGCCTGACCTACTGTCTGTTTCCTCCTCTGGCTTCTGTGTCTCTACCTTCATCCCGCCGTCTCTTTCATCCTTTATTTGATCTCCAGAGTATTCTCTCTTTTCCCTCCTTCTCCGTCTGGCCTCAATATCTGACAGACAGTGTCCACGCCCATCCGGACCACACACTGCCAAGCTCGCAAACAACAAACCGCGGCAGCGCTGGTTACTTCATTTAAACACACATGCAGAAATCCAAACAGATTTTCACCTAATTAAATGCATCTCTGCATCTCTCTCTCCTAGTGACATATGTTCAGACATTAACATGTCACCTGCATCCTGTTTCAAAATAAAAGCTTTTGGAAAATATAAACCTTTTGTTTCATGGTGTCTAAGCTCCGCTCATTCACGTTTTTTTGTTATGTCACTATATCAAAAAAATGATATTTCTACATTAAATACTTAGAAAGTCAGACACACCTTTCTCTTATATGCTGCTAGGTATTATTTTGCATTCATTTGCATATTTACTTACAGACCTTTGCTGGTTTTGCATCTTCAGCATTTATTAAAAAATATTATTGCAGAAAACCATAAAAAGTATAATTCCCAAGAACTTGCCTGTCTTTTATGGACAGATTCAGGCACCTGTCCTTCATGCATCATCGTGGGCTGCATGTTATGCAGATGATGCATGTTAACACATTGGACCAATATCACTCAACAAGGTAAACATACAGATGTTTCATCAGGACAGTTTAGCTCAGTCTAGCAGCCAAAGCTAAAGCCTTTCTCTGTTCCCAGCTAATTCTTGGTAAACTGTAAAGTGCTGATGCTATTTTTAATTAAAATGTCCCGTCTGAAATCAAACTGTATTTTAAAGGTGAACTATGCAAAGTCCTAATGGCTCCAAAGTGCTTTCACTTTCCTTTGCCATGTGATTTTTAAGCGGCAGTGAAAGAGAAATAATCCTAAATCTGACCTCGCCTTCAACAGCGACGCTAAAAATCCAAAGTAAGTGAACCAACGCGGCGCTGAACATGACCTCGAGAGCCAGAACTGCAACGGAGGAAGTGAACGCTCACGTTTCGAATCAGGTGTCAGCTGAAATAAATCAGTCTGGACTGAACACACGCACACACACACACACACACACACACAAAGACCTTTAAGACTTCTTATCTGCGACTGTCAGTTTGTGAAAGTGTGCGAGGCTGGAGGTCCGTGTGTGTTTCCCATCCGGCCTCCTGCAGTTTAAAGTACAGATACCAAAGAGCTGTCTTCATTCAAATCTTAAACATTTGGAAGCATTCAGATTAATCGTATTCGTTAGTCGTATGTATCAGTTTACACTCGTGTACGACAAAGAAAAGTATAAAAATTTTACCATTTCATAAGCTGAATTTCAATTCGAGTGCAAAATCAGAAGCATCCGACTTCTTCTGAGTGACAAAGCGGCATAATCACAATCTGTTTACGGTAAATATCTTTAGTTAACATGCCGTCGATGCAGTGATTCCTTCCATTTACCTCCTCGGTGAGCAGCTCGTTGTTAAAGATCTGTCCGTCAGCCCGCCGCCTCTCCCTGACTGACCTCCAGACTGTCTGAAGGGCTGCTGCTGCTGTCTCTGCTGGTCGTCTGGCCTCAGGTCCTCAGACGCAGACTGTGTCACAAGAAAAACGCTCCCTGGAAACAACACAGTGCCTCCGCCTCCATAAAATTCAGGTGTATGAATCGGATCTGCTGCATTATTTAACCGTGGCACAGTTGCAGTGGCCCCGGTTTCCCCCCGCTGATCCAAATCTGTCACTTCACCTCGCACTCCACTCAGTGTGACAGGGCCCTTCTGGCCGGATAACACACACACACACACACACACACACACAGAGGCTGACATGTGCACACATACACCTCATGCAGGAAATGTCCCCATGTGTCCGACTGCATAAAAAAATAACACAAAGATGCAGCCTGTGCAGCCGTTTATGAGCACACAAGCAGAATGACCCACATACTATGTTAAATATAATATATGCACATATCATATAACTAATAGAACTATAACACACACACACACACACACACACACACACACACACACACTCAGTGCTTCGGAGGACATTGTTTCACCTCCTGACAGGAGAAGTTATTTAAAAGCTCCATTAAAACATCGGCTGACCCGAGATCAGCGTTTAACGTTTAATGAGCAATTAAGCACACGCAGCCTGTATATGAGCTGTGTAAATCAGTGGAATAAACGTCGTCAACAATGCACATAAAAAAAACACTAAACGCCAGGAGCTAGACACCCAGTCCTGGTGTAGAAAGAGACCGACAAACCTGAAGTTACGACATCGTCGTAAAGATTCCAAGTTTACTGACCGAAGTCGACAAAAACGGCTTCTGCTCTCAACAGTAGCAGTCTGAGATTTTCTAAAATTAATGATGCGTGCTTTCCTTATGCAGGGTCCAAGAAATGAAAAAAGCAAAGTGCCATTTCCTGTAAAAACAGGCACAACAAGGGCGGATGCTGGCGTTTCCAGTAGCCAATAGAGCTGAATGTGCGTGGTACCAGGGTGGTTTTCTCGCCGGGTTTAGCTCCTGGCAACCCAGATTTGGTGCTGAATGTGCTCTGGTCAAACTAGCCCCGGCCTGTTTTGGAGGGTATGTTCAAATCTGGATCGGTTCGTGCTCAATGGGAGGCCGCTGAGCCCGGTTCTGTGCACGCTAACAGAAGAAGTCTGTCCATCAGGAAACTCACTATAGGGAATATTTTATCCATAGAATATGATCCAGTTTCACCCAAATGTAAATATAAAGTTGTGTTTTAGCACAGCAGTCAGTGCGGTCCAGAAACACGAGGAATCGAGGCAGCCTGGTGTTCATACAGGTTAAAGATGGTGCGGATCATGCAACCTCCAACACGACCATAAAGTTGACTCAACATCTCTCTTCAGCAAAGATCAGACGCGAGTTCATTCGATTCATCTGAATCAAACTGACGCAGTTTGACGATGATTTGAGAATTTGTGGATTTCTCTTCTCGTCATTATTCTGATTGGACCTGGTCTCAGTGGGGTGAGGTTGCATTGGGGCTCTGACCGGAGTCTGTTGAGGTCACTAATCTGAAACAGGTGAAGCAAAACCAACCAGAGAAGCGATGAAGACGTTGACTTGCTCTTACCTTCGACCTCCGAACCTTCAGTTCACTTAAGGTTAGTGTTTGTTTGCCAAAGAGTCTGGGGAACTCTGCTTCTGTTAAAAGATGTTTCTTTCCTCTTCTTTCTTTTTGGACTTTGGCGTTTCCTGTGTTTTGGTTGGCCGGTGGATCATTTTTCCCCCTGACTCGCTTCTCTTCTCTCTCGTTTCCTTTGGCATTCCTTCCTCTCCTATTTTTGTCTTTTTCAAACTCTCTCCGTTTGAATTCCCTCCTTTTCATTCTTTCTCCCTACATTTCTCACATTTTCTTAACCTTGTTCTCCCTCCTGTTGAACCTCTTTCCCTTTTTTCTTTCTCATCTGTTTCCCCTTTTCGATGCCGTCCTTTCGGTGCGTACCGTGTCCATTTATGGGCAGCGTGCTCAGAGCTGAAAAACCAACAGAGTCAACGTTTCCCTGGATTTAAGGTGGAATGGAGTCCTGCTGACTTCATCACCAGAGAGCAAAAGCTACAAATCATGTGTTGATAAAATGACGGCTACTAACACGTACAGTCAGAAACTCCACGAGAAGACGTTTAGAAGCCCTGACCCTTCAGTTTTCCAGACCACAAAGTGTTTGACATCTTAAATTTAGCTCCTGCAGTCTCAAACCAGCTCATGTGCTGTTCCTGTGATCTAAATGAATGACAAAGGTCCTTGCGGTATCCTTGTGGTCTCACATGCACGCCACGTAATCACAAAGTCGTGCAGTTCAACCAGTCTCTCCACGTTTGCTGACTGTTGAGGCAAAACACCAAAAGAAATCCTGCTCCAGTCATCCAGACTGTTTTCTGATGAGCCAACGTTCGCACTGATGAAATATGTATGTGTTTCCCTATTTTAATATGCATTGAAATATCTGACATTTGATTGAACTTGCAGAGAGGCGAGATAAAGTTCAACAATGGCCACCAAGGCTGTAAACTGGGTTTCCCCAACAGTCAGTCAGAACTGAAGACGCCTCCTGGATGAAACTTCTTCACGAATCTACAACAAAGTCCAGTTGCCCCAGATTTAAGTCTCCTCAAAGCAGAGATGTATAAAGTACTGCAGTAAAGGAGTGGAGTAGAAGTACAAGTACTATATCAAAAAACTGACTTGAGTAGAAGTTGAAGTGTTCTTTAAACACCATACTTAAGTAAAAGTACTAAAGTATTCAAAATGTTTTGTACGTAAGTATTGCAAGTAGAAGTATGTACAAAATTGCTACTCAAGTACTGAAAGTAAAAGTACAAGTACAAGTACTGTTGTTTATATTATTTCGAATATTTATTAAGGCACAACTTCTAATGTTACAGTGTTACAATGTTCATGGTAGAGTTCTGTGATTTCCCATGGTCTGTGAATGCGTCTGAATGAATGCAGAGCGAGGGGGCGGGGCAGCAGGTGAGAGAGCACACCTGGGTGAGTCAGGTGTGTGACGTACGGCGCACGAGCGAGGTTGATGTGAGACCGGGACTGTTCAGTTGTTTTTTTGGCGTGGTTCCGGCCGACAGTCACCGAGTCCTGGAACCAAAGCCGTCAGGTCATGTTTATCGCCTCGTCATTCATCACGTGTCCGGCTGGACGCTACAATAGTAACGAGTAACGACTCAGCACATGAAAAATGTATCCGAGTAAAAGTATTAAACTCATCAAAAATATGTAGTGCAGTAAAAGTGGAAGTTGGGGAAAAAAATACTCCAAAAAAGTACAGATACTGCATTTCACTTAAGTAGTTCCACTTCGTTACTATACATCTCTGCCTCAAAGAAACATGACCTGACGACTTCCAACAGACATCTACAAAAATCACAGCATCACACCAACGTTCTGGCACTTGGACTCTGCCTTCGAGGTTTGGAAACAGAGATACAATCAGATTACCTGTCTACAGGTGTGCTGAAAGAATTAGAACTTGACACCAACAAGACAATGAATCATTATCTTGAAATCTGAAACGCAGCGACTTCCAAACCGCATGAGTCATTTTAACATAAGCGTAGCCGACGTTATCGTCAGTGTCATCTAGCTGTAAGAAGTGACACTGAACGATGACAACGAGGCGACGTCCTGAGCGAGTTCACGCGTTCGAGTGCTGAACCATAAATACAATCAAAACTACTGCAACCGACGTACACAGAGAGAAAACTCATGTTATATTAATTCATTGATTTCTGCCCTTTATGAAACTAGACAGCTCGGTGTCATGAATCAGAGAAACAGAAGATGGGAGGGTGCATCGATCATAACACAGCAAAGTTAATAAGTTCATAACGTTTCCTGGTCGTGATGTGGCAACACAAGTTGGAGACTGATGTCAACGTCAAGAGGCAACGCCAAAAACCGAACAGCCATCCCACAACCTGCCCACTTAACCACACCTGTCATCAGAGAGCCCCAAGATTCACGATTCGAAACTTAATTACCAATCGAACATCGCCAACAGGGCTGAGATTTGTAGGAGGTGGAGATGTTGTAGATTTCAGCAAAGCTCCTGGCTCTATAATTTTTCAGTGCAGTCACTTTATTCAGGTGTTTCCTGTTCTGGTGGATACTCTGCGATAAAATTGCATCATAGCTTCCTGTGATATAGAAAACTTCAAGCCTTTACTGAGTTTTCTTCAGCGTTGACCCACTTTGAAGAAGATGATATCGTTACACCAAAGAATTTGTTGAAACTTATGACAGAAGGTCAATATGTCTCTGACTCATGTCCACCACTACTTTTGTTTTGTTTTGAAAACCTCCCGCTCCAAGTTGTTGGCTGTAGATCAGTCCACCAGGGATGAAACCGTGTTTCTGTTTGCTATCGATAAACTGTTGATATACAGACAAAATAAAGTGTCTTTGTAAGACAGTTTTAATGCTGATTGTCTAAGAGTGCCGTCTAACAAGGCAGCCGAACTGAAAACGATCGCACAGGGATATAAATAGATCTGTGAGACATAATTAAACTCAGTCAGAACAAACACAGATAGATATTTTCCACAAATGCCTCCATCAGATAAGGCTACGTACACCAACACTAACATATGGCTTCCTGTGCATCACGCGCCCGTTAGCAGGCATGTGTTGTTAACAACATACGATAAATAATGCAAGGTTTTTCCCACAAGCGTGTTTCCCAATGTGTGGGTGTTTGCGCCTTGGGAATATTCCTGACATGCATCCCAACATGTGCACTACCTGCTTGCTAAATCGATGTTTCCATTCGAGCCATTTAACTAATGATTTCTTCCTTAAAAATTTAGAACAGTCGTGCAGGATCCACCGATGAAGAGAAAAACGGAAAATCTACACTGTGATCTAAACTAATCACAAATGTAGGATACTTGTTTGTGCAAGCGCTCACCCCTTTTAATAGGACACACATAAATCATCACTGGTGCAGCCAGTTGGTTTTATAATTCATATAATGAACGACCTGGGTGTAGTCAACAGGTTTTAGTTGATTGTAGCATAAATACATACGTGCAGTATCTGGACAGTCCAACTTTTAGTGAGTCAAACAAACTATAAATACCATAAAACACAGATTAATGCACAGATTTCATTTCTCATTTCATATCAGCCTTTATAGTCACTCATCTGTATCGATCTCTGACGTGTCTCGTCAGCGTCGACTTATTTAAAGTTGCAGGAAAACTTCGTCCACCTGGACCTTATTTTCCTTTGTTTGTGACTAATGCAGTCAACAAAAACTTTGAATTCAGTTTTGATTTCCTTTTCATAATGTTGTCAGGAAACTAATCTGAGCCGGTCAGTGGCAAAAACAAGACAATTTATTGGATGAATTTTGACTGTGTGCAATTGCACACGAGCATTAGGCTCGCAGCTAAAAGCTACAGCAGCTCTCACTCAGTACTGGACCAAATGCAGATCTTTCCATTAGACACTTAGACACATAAAATTGGAAAATAAGGACCAAGTTCAAAGTACTCTTTGACTGCTTAAGTTAAGTTTAGTAATAACCGATTGATTAAATAACCTTTCCTTTAAAGATATTTTGGTGACCAGAATTTATTTTGTATCTGGGGCTGCTAGCGGGTCTTTTGTTGTTAACCAGATACTTTAAATTGACTCATTATCCTTTTTTAAAGAGTGACAGGTTGATTTATGCTCCTGTCTGGCACCCAACTTATGCTATATGAGTATCTGTTTTCAGCCCTATGCTACAAGTATGTAAGTATGAAGGTACTGTCTTTAGCTGGTTTTGGTGCCTAAGGTGCATTTAGACAAGATACAACACTGCGGTGAAAACGCAGATTTTTGAGCCAGATCCAACTTTTGTAAAAACACAGCCCGACGTCACGCTGCGGCCGTGTTGAAAACGTGACGCTGCCACAGTGAGCTGCGGTGTTTGTTACAATAGATTGTCTTTTAAGATTCATATTCCACATTAAAAAAAATAAATCTGTCTAGTCAGGGTCGTTTGTCACATTTCAGATGTCTAAGAGCTGTTAGCAAGGGACTTCCTGTCAGAGGTCAAATGATCCAAAATTTCACAATAAAAGCAAAAAGAAAACAACAAGCACTTTTACTTTTGATACCAAGTTTGGGCGATGATCTCATTTCATTATTAGCTGCAGCTTCCTGTTGTCGTCCATCCACCACCACTACACTAATGCGGCTCAGAGCGAAGCTGAATACACAAGGACTGCTTGTAATTAAGTCAAAGTGTCTGGAGGCTTCTCACCTGCTGCCTCGCTAAGCACTGCTGACACTCACCGAGGCTGACCAATACTTCATTATGGCTTAAGTGAAAAAGAATCAATAGCAGCTTGCAGAGCAGTCGAGTCTGCACGGCCTCCGTCTGGCTTCTTTGTCAGGCATCAATCACAGACAGACGGAGAGAGTCAGACAGAAGATCCGGAGGAGAAAAAAAAAAGAAAAGAAAAGCTGAACAGCAAAGCTGGAAAGAAAGAAAAGAAAGCAAGTGCTGCAGAATGCTGAGAGGAGCGATGTGTGTCTGGCAGTTTTTGTGATGACATTAACAAAAGAGGAGTTTCATCGTGAGATGAGATATCCAGCATGTGAAAAAGTGACGCCCGCTCCTCTATAGAGATCACATCATAAATCTATATCAGGCGTCAAAATATCTGACACACAGAGGATAAAAAAACATGCAAGGTTTCCCTCAAACTTCATCGAAAGCGACTCTAAGGCTCTTGAAATCTTAATAAAACATTAATCCAGTTAATGACCCAATTTATTCTCATCCAATGGAGCTAATCAAATAATTCAGGGTTGAGAAAGTAGATATTTGTCTTCCCTCTCCCATATGAGCCCAGACAAACATTCATCTCTCGCATTTGAACCCTGCGAGTGGCTGAAACACTGACATCACCGAGTCAACAAGCCATATGTGAGTCTCCAAACAGAAGCTGTGCACCTGGCTCTCCTTTTGTGCTCGCAACAACTCCGCTCAGCTAATAGCTTCATTTTTCCTGCTTGCATGTAGCTGCGAGTTAAACAGCGAGCGCGGAGCTGTGAAATTTAAATTTCCTCACGAGGAAACTGGGTCACCGAAGCAGCCGTTAGTGATTTTGTATGTAAAGTTAGATGTAACAGGAGGATGGAGGGAAAACTACGAGCAAGGCTGGGAGTTCTACGCTGACATGTGCAACCAGTATTTCCAACACAAAGCTCAGCATAATGAGGAAGGGTCATGCTCGTATGCAAAACAGGTGTGGAATACAGTGAGGCACATCAAAAATGTTGCAACGTATTTACATTATGTAACGTAACGTACGATCTTTTCCAAACCTAAACCAAGTAGTTTTTACGCTGAGGTGAGATCAACGTTCACCATGCAAACTCTGCAGGTGGTGCAAAGTTATGTTTTAGCCTTATAGACCTCAGATTATGATGCTGTAACTGACTTATGTTTCCAGATCTAAACATAAAAAACAGACTTAAAATATGTTCATATTTCCAAAATAAAAGTATCAAAAAAATAGATGTATTAAAAAGTTGAAATAAGAAGCGTGGGCAGTGAACAAAGGCAGCAAATGGAAGAAAAGTTTCCTCTTCAAACTGTTTGGCAAAAACTATTTAAGAGTGTATAAACGTAATTTTTAGGAGCCTGGGTTTGATCATAAATCTGTAGTTCCAAAGATTATGTGGCGCAGTAAAAAGACTTTTACAGCCCTGACAGATAAATGAAAGATTAAAATTGCATTAGGCGTTACGTCTTACACATTCATAAAAAAACTAAGTTTGCAGCGAATACGACTGATCTAACACTTGGAAGATAATGTCTCATGGTCCGACTGCTTTGGATTAATCTTATTCTTGCTGCATCGTGTGATGCATGAAGGCTTTTCTGTGTCTGTGCTCCTTTTATTAAAGTTCTTATTAATCTTCTTTATTTTGTGTGTTTAAAGGAAGCCTGATTCGCAGCGGACGGAGATGAAAATGAACTCCTGTAGAGTGCAGGAGCCTGTCGCCGGGTTCAGATTGGGTTACAGCCGGCATTAAACCGCACTCCTGCAACGACACATCACATAATATTTCCACCAGACTCTGGGAGACGTCCTCGCAGACAATAGCCCAGACTCCCCGGGTGTAAATGAAACAGATAATTACAAGGCTGACTGAAACTGTTCACTTGACAGGTGTTGAAGAAATCATCACTTCTTAGAAACATCCAAAAGCTCAAACGCTGAAAACCAAATATCAAATTCTTCATTTTCAAGCCGGCGAGCAGCTCCCACAGCCTCCGAACTCGTCGAGGCGTGATGTGAAGTAACACAATCCAACCTCTTCACTTTCAAACGTAATTACCTGAGCCGACACTGAGGCCTCAGAGGCCCCCGCCACGCTTAAACCGTGTTAATCCAGATTAGCAGGTTAGGGTTTTTTTTCCTTCAGCGCGGACAATCACAGCGATGGAAATCCAATTAATGCAATACCTGGTTTCAGCCATGAAACCGTGCTCGAAGATTTGCTCCAGAAAGGTAAAGACGGATTATTTTGGTGGGGAACAAAGTGCGGTAAATGTATTTATAATAATGTAAGACTAATCTATCACTGGTTGCAAATCTCCCTGTATTGTGAGCATTTAACCTCCTATTTACATTACATCAGACACAATGACTTCACCATTAGAGAGGATTATTGTGAACATCCATAGGAAGCATTTTTATGAAAATGAGAAGTTAGATGAAAATAGCTCCTGATTTAAGACAGTGGATGTAATTCTATATCCTGATCCACTGGATTCAATCCAGTAAAACCAACATTACCCACGCCGCTAACTACGCTTCAAACATTTCAAGCAACCGATCATACAACAAGAGATATTAAAACCTGATTTTATACATCTTCATATCTTTGGACTTCCCAAAGATATTTAAAGTGTCATGAAAACTCTAACACAACCTAAAGATTACTGTGCATTCAACACGTCAGGTTCAAAGTGGTCTGGCTTCATCCTTTGCCTTTCAGCTCAGAACTGATTGTCATTAATAAGCAAATTGGAAACCAGTGGCCGCAGGCAACCATATAAAGTAGAGTTAGAGCAATAAATCTGGTTCTTTAAACTCCAATAAAAATCCAGTTTCAGTTGAGCTATAGTACGAACACGTCGATATGATTCCTCCATCATTGTTCTATTACAAGTTAGCACATACCAGAAGGACATGGGCTTAAAAATATCAGAAACAAGCACTGAGGGCTCAGTTTATTTATTTTTTAAAGCAGCGTTCATTGATTTTTTGGCCACAAGGGGGCAGAAAATATCATTTTTCATTTTTATGTCTGACTTGTTAGCAAATGACTTCCACATCCAGCTTCAGAGAGAGCGACATTCATCATCCCGCTGGAGTCTAAATCTAACTTTTGGATCTTGTTTAGTCTCCACCAACTCCTGAGAAAAATATCCGGCTGCTATAAACGGTCAACTTTCTTATTCTTTTAGCCAGCCTGGTGCCGAGGTGGCAGCAGCGTGAAGTGAGCTTATCGGCTTTAAGTCTGAACTACAAAGACGTGAAAAAGCTGCAGGATTTATCACCATAAGGGATCTCTTTCAGATGAACAAGTCATTTGATTCAAAGTTAATGTAAAAATATTATTTTTTGGTGTAACATTTTGTTAGGAGAAGTTGAAGCTCCAGTTAAGTCGGTTTTGTGCCATAAACCAGCTGACCCCTATGGTCCAAAAATGGCTATCCTGTAACGGAGAAAAGAAACATTCCTTAAATACTACAGTACACTTGGCACAATAATGCATCGGTCCAAAGATAGCTCTGCAAGCGCCGCCTCGGATTCCACTCAGATTTCATTGAAAACAAGCAGGAATGTTTCAGACTGTTGGGATTATGTAAAAGAAAAAAACAACAATGAAAAATCTAGTCAGATAAAAGCACACAGACGTCTCTCTGTGACATTGTTAACAAGGTGATGCCCGGTAGCGTCGGTAGCGGCTGAATAATTGCTTTTCGTGGAGATGTGTGACCGTTAAACATCCCTAAGAGCGTCGACACATCAATCACGGCACCGACGGAAGCAGCATTAATTAAAAATGTGAATTTGAAATAAATTATCACTGCTGTGGGTCATAGCGTAACCCATATAACGCACACTGAGGCCGCTAGAGAGGGAATTAACGCTCAGCTAATTATGATAC
The DNA here is from genome assembly GCA_004119915.2 of Collichthys lucidus. Taxonomy (NCBI): domain Eukaryota; kingdom Metazoa; phylum Chordata; class Actinopteri; family Sciaenidae; genus Collichthys; species Collichthys lucidus. The sequence goes on from CM014089.1 coordinate 3,516,776, forward strand.
ACTGATATGCATGTTTCCTGTGGCGGTGGGGGGAAATCAACAAAGTGCACCCTGAAATAGCCCTGAAGTCCGCAAGCTTTACACGGTTATCTGAGATGGCAACGATGTTCTGATGTCAGCAACAAAATGTTCTTCACGACACATTTCTCAAAGCATTTACATCCTGGTAATTTGTTTTTTAACCCTGATTTAACACAAGTGTGCGTGTGCTAAGTGTGTAGACGTGTGCAGCAAATCGACTCGCCGTTATGAATTAGGGGTTTTCCAGGAAACGTGCATATTTAAAAGTCTTCATCTGAAATGCCATATGGGAATGGTTATGAAACAGACATATGATTATGGTGCAGAGACATTTTTCCATTTTCTGTGGAGAATAACCCTGAGTGAACATGACAAACTAAGAATACCTCACTGTGAAGAGGGCTCATTAAAAATACTTTCTTTACCCAAGATATTTAAAAACTTTATTTTTTCAACGAGAGATGATGGTGCACGATCTGAACGCCACAAAAAAAGATTTGATTCACACCCATTGTAGAAGGGGAAGGACGAAACTCTCAGAGACGGACATCTGAAAATCTAGAAAGCCAACAAATCTAGGCTTTAAGGAGATCGACTTTTCTCATCTAACTCTGCGAATTAAAGATTCACTTAAACCAGATCAGCGTTGGTGATTGCTGGAAGACAAAAATAAACACTTATAGTGGACGTACTTTGATCGGTGCAAGGATTATGTTACAAAGTAAAGGTTTATTTGGATAAAACCAGCATTGGTGATTACTGGAAAGACTATCAAAGGCGATGTTGGTGAGTTTTTTAATTTCTCTCCAGTTTGAAATCTGCATGGTAAATAATAACTGGTTTTGTCTCTAGTGCAACATCTAGTGGCAGTAAATTTCTTGCATGCATGACATTTTGCATCTCACGGTCTCATGAGTTTATTTCCTCGGTAACGTAACATAAGTTGTTCACACATTGCCCTAAGATCATTACACCCATTGTAATCTTTGCAATTTGCAATCATAAAATCAATAAATAGACAAGCCAATTTAAGTCATATCAGATATCAGAACTCCACATTATCTCCGACACAGAAATAAAACTACAATGCTGACATTAATTTCCTCGCATTCGGCCGCTAGACAGCTAACCATACCACATTATGGCGACAAACAACCCACAATACTCGAAAAAGTAATCAGCTTACACTGTGAAACAAAAGCCGGTAACTGTTTTATTTATATTAATCAAATAATATATCAAAGAAAAATGATAAAGCCATCATAGTGATAATAACATAAAGCACACAGCAGGTAGGTTGTGGCTTTTTGCTTCATAGAAACAAACACACACACACAAAAATACACACTCACTGGTCTCACCATGCCAACGGACAACTGGTCTTCTCTGCAGCGCACACATGGTCGGGTGCAGAAAGACGAGCATGTCAGCAGAAGGCGTGAACCGTGTGTCATTTCTCCTTTCGATGGCGAACGTTGAACACAATCCTTCATGTTTTTAAAACTGGATCCTGCTCTGGCAAAAAAACTCGACGACTAAACCGGTGCCAGGAATGAAACACAAAACCGGCTGACTGTGGCTCAGAGCAAAAACACCAGAGCTAATAAAGTCAGGTGTGAAACACTCAAGTGCTTAGTTTCCATTTTGACTGGGAGGGAGACTTCCGGTCTTCCGGTGTGGTGGGATACTATTCATCTATTCTTAACCCTTTGGCACGTAATAGGACGGTTTATAATTAATCTGAATGTAATGGGACGCTAAGAGTAGCCTAGCAGAGATGTATTACATTATATTTAAAACTTTTAAAGATCCAAACAGGATTTATTTGCAGACTGAACCCCTTAAGCTACATCAGCTCTCACCTAGTCACTGTGGACGAACAAGTGAAGAAGAATGGAGGATGCAAAGGAGGATGAAGGCGGGAAGAGGGAGGTGTAGGGAAGTAAAAATGGAAGGATAGGAAGGGAGGGAGGAAGTAAAGAGGGAGAAAGGAGGGTGAGGAACGATGTAAAGGGAAACAAAGAAGTGAGGGAATGGAAGAAGGATGCAAGGATTAGAGAGGAGAGAAAAGAAGTAACAAGGATGCAAAAGAGGATAAAAGGAGGATGTGGAGAAGGATGGGTGTAAATGTATGGCGTGTAAGGTGGCAGGAAGGCGGACTGGAAGGAAGGATGGAAGTGGGGATGTAAGAAAGGAAGTTTGTAAGGAAAGGCAGAGAGGTGAGCGAGGTAGCAGGGGAGCTTTAAAGGAAGCAAAGCAGGATGTAAGGAAATGTGAAGAGGGAAAACAGGATGAACAGGATTACACAGTTCCTTCCCTCCATCTCTCCTTCCTTCTTTTTAGCACCAAAGAGCATAAAAAACATCAGTAACAAACACAAAATCCATCAAAAAAATCAGATTTTATACAAATATTAAGAGTAATCTGGTCTGAACGAACTGAAACCACAAAGAAAAACGTGTGCAGTCTTCTCACTGTCCCTTTACTAGAATCATCTCTCAGTTTGTGTCTTTGAAGTGGGTGAATATCTTGTTTTTCCGTGTTACTCAGGTCTTGGCTGCGAGATGCGTTGCTCCCCGAGGCTTCTGGGAGAACAGAGAGCCGGTTTCTGACGAGTCGCTGAGTCACATGTTTCGTTCTCTGCCAGCGTCCAGACCATCGCCAGAACCCCGCGGCTACAACACTGCGTCGGTCCAAAGAACAGTCAGGAGTCCTGTCCTCTAAATCCACCGAGTGTCTGTTTGTTCTTTTGAAAATCACAGCCTGGTGTCCCAGCTGAAGAGCTTGGCTCGGCCCAACCGGATAATTCTTGAACACGTTGTGTGATCGGCCAACGAGGAAAGCAGGCGGCGAATCAGTCTGATGGTAAACTCGTTAAGTAGTCGACCGGTCACTCAGGGCGACAGCAGAGTAGCTAAGTAGGTTTGTGTGTCCCTGAAGTGAAGGTCCGGTTTCTTCTGTCAAAAGTCAGAATTCGAAAAGTTTTCGCTCGTTTGAGGCGGTTTCAAAATGAAGTTACAGCTCTCAGCTGGAGATGGAAACACTTTCTTTAAATAAGTTGTGACGTAGCGAATATTAAAGTCACACGAATCATCAGCTGAAACATATGAAACAAACACTAACGTCTGATTTACTTCCCGTTTTCTGCACCGCCCTCATTTTGCTACACCCTCTTCCCGCTGGAGAATTGGCGCCACCTACTGCTCATCCCATGAACTAACTATATTACCTAATATTTGCGTAACCATAGCGGATGGAAACGGGCATTTAATCCCAAACTACTCAAAATCTTGAAACTCAAAATAAAAAAACTGCGATGCATTTGGATGGAAACGTGGCTAATGTTAGGGAAAAAGGTTTGGATGGACCGTAAAAAATGAGGATCTGTGTCAGGAAATATTTGGACTTTGCAGCATTTGTATCGAAACATCGAATCAGTTTCATATTCTGGGTCAACTTTGAACTTTCGGATTTGTTCCTCTGGTTGGAGCCGCAACTGTTTGTGTCAGAGCTAAAATATAATATATATAATATAATATGAATATAATATATATAATCTATGGTCAGCACGTGGACAGGTGTCCGTCCAATAAACTCACAGATCAGCATGTACAAACACACATTTAGTAATCTGAGTACTAGTGAACCAGTCAATGTGTTTAAACACAGGTAATCAATGTATCTTAAACACACACACACACACACACACACACACACACACACACACACACACACACACACTTCAACTCAGCACTTTACAGAGAGAGAGCAGTGTGTGTGTGTGTGTGTGTGTGTGTGTGTGTGTGCTGATATCAGAGAGGAGGAATGCCTCTGCCATGTGGGATTACTGTGTCACCCTGACGCTTCTATTAATAACACAGCATTTAGCCTGTGTGTGTGTGTGCGTGTGTGTGTGTGTGTGCATGCGTGCGTGCGTGCGTGCGTGCGTGCGTGCGTGCGTGCGTGTGTACCAGAAGCACACTTCTAACCACAAACTTTAAATCACTGAATTGTCTGGGAGTTCTCGTCGTCTCATCCTTCTTCAATAGATACAGAAACGCTGCCCGCGTGCTGCTGAGCAAGGTGTGAATGTAACTACTGTAAGTGTGTGTGTGTGTGTGTGTGTGTGTGTGTGTGTGTGTGGGTATACAGATTCTTTCCTCTTGACTGACTGTGTCAACACCTGCAATGTCACGATGTCAGCGGTGAGATCTGACTCACCTCTGCTCACACACTGCAAAGTCAGAACGCTGCGGGTTCAATTCCCGCTGCGGTCAACGCGTCCTCGACCTCGAGCAAGGCATTAACAAACTGTGGAAGGAAGTGATGAAGGAAGGATGTGAGCACGAGGAAAGGAAGAGAGGAGAGACGTTAGAGGTGTGGAAGAGGAGGATGGAGAGAGGATGGAAGTGGGAATAAGGGATGTAGGGAAGTAAGAAATGGAAAGATAGGAAGGGAGGGAAGTAAAGAGGGGTGGTAGTAAGGGAATAAGGGAGGATGGAAGAAGGATGGAAGAAGGATTAGAGAGGAGAGGAAAGAAGTAGAGGGGGAAGAAGAGATGTAAGGAGGTGAGGAGGGAGGGTGTAAAGAACAAAACATTTAAGGAAGAAGGAGCAAGGATAGAAGGGTTTAACAAAGGAAGGTTGTAAGGAAAAGGGAAGAGAGTCGAGAGCAAGGAGGGAGGGAAGGAAACAAGAAAGGCAGAGAGGTGAGTGAGGAAGCACTTCCTTCCTTCCTTCCTTCCTTCCTTCCTTCCTTCCTTCGTGAACCAGGCCGCTCTGCCACGACAAATGATCATTACAGCTCTGTAACAGCAGCAGCTCTCTCCATGCCAAAGTGTCACGTCTGATTATACTGCACTGCCTTTAACGTGGCCACACACACACACACACACACACACACACACACACACACACACACACACACACACACACACACACACACACACACACACACACACACACACACACACACACACACACACACACACACACACACACACACACACAATCAGCTGAGTTGGTGGCAAGCAGCAGAGAACCGTAAATAGCGTGAACGAAGATAATTAGCTCTGTGTGTGTGTGTGAGAGAGAGAGAGAGAGAGAGAGAGAGAGAGAGAGAGAGAGACAGACGGAGAGAGAGAGAGAGAGAGAGAGAGACAGACGGAGAGAGAGAGACAGAGAGAGGGAGAGAGAGAGGGAGAGAGAGAGAGAGAGACAGACGGAGAGAGAGAGAGAGAGAGAGAGAGAGAGACAGACGGAGAGAGAGAGACAGAGAGAGAGAGAGAGAGACAGACGGAGAGAGAGAGACAGAGAGAGGGAGAGAGAGAGAGAGAGAGAGAGAGAGCGAAATAATAAACTATAATTAGAAGATGTGTGAATTCTGCCGTCCGATTCGTCGACATGCAGCAGCTACAGTTGAGTAATTCTGCAGCAGTGTGTCTGCAGGTTGTCGGTTTGAATCCCTGACTCAGTCCGTTGTCATGAGGAACGTACGATCTCTCCACAATAAGACGGAGGAGAGTGTGTGAGGCATTTTAACAGCTGAGGAACATTTGATTGTGAAAGATTTATTCAACAATAAAATCTGAAAAAAAATCTGGGTTAGTGATGACCTCACACTCCTTTAATCCAATCAAATCGCCTCTGATTTATTATTACCTGCATGTGATAAAAGACACTTTACATCCAGCCTGCGTGCCCTTGAGCTCTGCAATTAACCCCTGCAAGTCAACCGACCTGTTGGTTCAAATCTGCAATAAAAATAAAGATTCATTGTGAGTATTTAATGGAGCTACAGAGCAAACAGTCCTTTTCCTTCCAGGGATTTTAGCCGCTGCTCGTGCTCAGATTGTCTGGAAACGAATGAGGCTGGACGGGTTTCGTGTACTGGGGATGGAACCTGTGACCTCCTCCATGTGCAGCCAAGCTTCTCTAAGCTCGAAGCAATCCCACCATCCAAAACCGACCCCGGCGGATGAAGCTGGAGGTCGGCCTGCACACGCAAAATCACGTGCAGCCCAGCGAGGAGGATTTACATAGAAAACGTCTTAATGACGCCGTCTGTCTGCACAGAACAGAAGCTGTCGGCGTCGCTAATACCACAGCGAGACTTCCTTAACTGCAGATTCTCATTTTCCTGTAGCCTGCAGGGACGTCGTCTCGCTTTTCACAGTCACCTTGTTAACCGCACGTGACACGGGGATTTGTGTTTGAAAAGCGCTTTAAATGTTTCGGGAGAGGAAAATGGACGAGGGTAAATCCTGAAGCTGACGGACGCTGAGCTGTGACCCCGGTGTTAGCGTGCGCTCATTTGACTTTCAAACCGCAGAGTGAGGCGACATCGACACCGAGTTTACGCCAACGATGAAAGGCTGCTGCTTTTCAACCGATACGAGCGATAGTCAAAACGACCTCTTACTCAAATCAGAATGATCCTGACAAAACCACTTTATTAGCTGTTATATCAACGACTGACAGGGCAACAAACGTTAAAATTATGTTATTAAAATCGAAATATTTGTCAAACAAACGTGCAAAATCGAAAATGAGTTGATTTTAATTGCACTGAGGTTAAAAGAAATGTCATTAAACTGTCCATTTGCTCTGCAGCATCGACTCAAACAAGAACATCAATGCAATGAGTTCCCGTTCAGGATTCACCTGAAACCTGCAGCTCGGATCGCCTGCAGACCGGGCAGCAGTTCGCTGACTGGAAACAGATGTGCACTCACATCTGTCTGACCAGCTAATTAAAGGACGGAGACAGCCCGACATGCACAGACGAATGTGACGTCTGAATGTGATTCACTTACTCTTCTGTTCCACTTCACATTCATCTGGGAGTCTCCGCCTCGTCCAAAACAAACTGTCTGATGAGCGAACGAGCCAGAAAGAGCCGACGATTGATGGTCGCTCCTCTCCACCACCTGATCTAAAGCCTCCATACTCACGAGAAGTCTTACTGACACATCCGGGAGCTGATTTATCACAAAGCTCCACAGAGATCATCCACAGATCTGAGACACTACACGTTTACTTTTCACTGCACACCTCGCCTTTTGCAGGTGCAGACTATGAAAGGAAGCAGTAAAGGATGGAGGCGAGGATGTAAAGGGAAAAGTGGAAAGGGATGTTAGGTGGGAACAGCGAGGAAGGAGGGAAGGAAGGTTGGTGGGAAATATGATGTAGGAAAGTAACAATGGAAGAATAAAAAGAGGGAGAAGGATCTGTTACACTGGATTCTCCAGTATTTTTATATTTCCAGGGTCTCACTAACTTTTCACTTCACACCTCCGATGTAGAGATTCAAAATATGTCCACGACCAAAAGTCAGAATAGATACAACTACGAGAAAAATACTGAAATCTTCCTCTAGATAAAAGTTTCTTTTGTCAGTTTTCATGAGTTACACTCATCCTGTCACCAAGTTCAACTAACGATCACGAGTCCGGCCAATAAAACGTCAGAAAACTGTGAGAAATGTGGATGGAAGTCCGAGGTGACGTCCTCAAATGCACTGAAAACACTATTGCAATTATATTTATGACTCGGTTCATACCTTCAATTTTGATCCATCGTAAATCTAAATGTTTCTAAAGTTACATTCACACAGAGTAAAAAAAGATTTATGACAGTTTTTCTGTCGGAGAGGAAAAAAAGAAAACAGAAATTATTCTTTAGAGAAGCTGAAATTAGAGAATGGACAGTTTTTATATAACGAATGACTCAAAATGATTCATCGATTATTAAAATATTTGGTCATTAATTTAATAGTTGACGTCTAATCGACTAATCATTGCTCTAGTTCATACCTCATGTTGACAGAGGAAGCGCTGGTCTTGGATCAGTTTTTGGTCTTGGATCAGTTTTTGGTCTTGGATCAGTTTTTGGTCTTGGATCAGGATTTGGTCGTGGATCAGAAAAAAACATCTTTTCTGCTAATGAACTCGGTGAAGCTCGGAGACTGTAGCAGCCAATTAGTTTAAACCGAGAGCAAACCCAAATGACAAATAGAGTCGGCGAGTGCATTTATGAGGAGGATGAAGATGAAGCTGGCAATAATGTTCTGCAGCAGAGGATGTAACGAGGGCCGGACGCTGGGTTGCTGTGGGAAACAGTGAAGAGGAGAGAGCTCAGCTTTTATGTTTCTGCACTGCCGAGGCACAAAGCTCCAACTTTATAGCATTTCACATATGTAAATGTTTGTTTATTTTCTTTTTTAATCCTGTTAATTCATAATACAGTAAGTCAGCATCTGTCTGTTGCATGGGTGTCGGCTTGATTCCTCTTCTTAAAGCCTGTGCTATAAATGTATGCAGCGTCCACCGAATGTGAGAAATATTCAGTTTCAGTGTCGACGCACCTGCCTCACACTCGACCCAGCCTCTGTGCCGCGATTCGTCTAATTGCCCAGATTTACCGGGTCAACGATGCTGTCGACCTATCGGCGGAGAGCTGAAGTCCTCGACATCTTGACCCCATGAGAACAAACCAAACTCCTCTTTAAAGGCAGCTTTCCGTGTGTGTATTTGTGTGTGTGTGTGGTAACACGTTCCAGTCTGAGGATTTCAAATGAACGACAAATGAGATTTATCACATGAAGCTGTTTGTGTATCGGAACAAATACAAAGTGAATATATCACACTATTATTGCTGCATGAAGACACTCAATGGCAAGGGTGATGTGAGGAGACTGCAACGCAGCGATTACACCACTAGATGCAACTAAATTCTGAACACCGGACCTTTAAATGCAAAACATATCCCGTTTGCCTTTTTTCTAACCAAACTAACCAACCCAAACCGACAGAGACAATGAGTAATGAGTAACATTTAGCTTCAACATTTAGATTTATATTTAACATTTAGCTTCAACATTTAGATTTATATTTAACATTTAGCTTCAACATTTAGATTTATATTTAACATTTAGCTTCAACATTTAGGTTTAGATTTATATTTAACATTTAGCTTCAACAATTGGATTTATATTTAACATTTAGTTACAACATTTATATTTATATTTAACATTTAGCTTCAACATTTAGATTTAGTGTTATATTTAACATTTAGATTTATATTTAACATTTAGATTTAAATATTTCAAATATCTCTAAGTTCACAAATATTGTTCGAAATGTGCAAAAAAGTGACTCTCAAACATTGTTTTTAGCTAAATGTGACAAAATGTTGCTGTTATTTTCAGAGCGAGACGCTTTACTCCATAGAGTAGAGCGTCTGTGCTGCCACGGCGAACGATTACTGTTTTAGATCAGCGAAGATGAGTTGATTTATGGCAGTGTAGCACTAAATGTCATTGATTTGACAAACTGGAAGGTGATGGTATCAGAACATCTCCTTCTATTATGCAGATCAATTAAAGTTCATGTTCAGGTATATGAAGCATAATAAACATGAAGCAATAAAAATCAGAACCAAAATGACAAATTTCTCAATGCTACTGAAGGAAATACACGATAAGATACAAGACAAGTTGGGATCTGAAAACTCTTGCAGAGTTGTGTCTGCCGTCACTGTTCATCCAAAGGCATTCTGGGAAAAGCAGGAAAACAACAAACTAAAGCAGAAAAAACAGCACAACAAGCGAGCTAAAGAGACGATTTCAACTCTTTCCTGTTCATTAACATGTTTCAAACTTCACATCGCTTCATTTTCTGTCAATACTGGACGTCTGCCAACCATGTCCAGTCAAAAAAGTCTCATTATCTGAAGCTGCAGCCGCGAGAGTCTGGACCGGTTTCAGAATCAGACAAAAGACGAAAGACAAAGGCGCCGATAGACGAGCAGTTCTGGTAAATACTCAGGACAAAAGCTGGCGTTCATCCAGCCTACAGGACCGCAGCGATTGGTAAATCACTCCTAATTGTACAATTGAATCAAGAAGTAACAAACCGTATTATGAGGTTAAAGACCTTGACAGCTCGAGTTCAACCGAGTCAGATAAGACGCTGCCTGCGAAAAAGACAATCAGGGTTTGTCTGCTTGTTTCTGCTCGTGTGTTCACAGAAAATTACAATACAGAAAATTATTAAAATGCTGCTTTTCTGTTTAAATCCTGTTTATTCATGCACTGATGATTGGAAATCTGTCGTGGAAGCTCGTCTGTCCCCGCAGCCCGCCGGCCGAGTCCGTCAACAGTCCCAGAGTCTCTTTGCTGCTCACTGAAAGTCACTTTGAATCAGCATCGGCTGGGATCCTGAAATATGAATGAGCTCGCAACACATCCGAGTCAAATCCAACCTGTGTTCCACGTCATGTCCTCTTAAATAATCGAGGTAAAACAACGCAGCCGAGCAAGCAGAAGGTTTAACACCAATGACAGTTTAAAGACGTGTCCATCTCTGTTTGAATACATCGATTACACAAAGACCTGCAACCATGCACCTGTAATACAGGTGGGTATGATGACTCAGCATTAGGGATGTAATGATACATCGTGACACGATTAAAATCGGTACAAATGCGTGACGACTCGCATCGGTTAACAGAAAAAATGAATCGCGATTCTTGGCGAATGCGAGAGTACGTTTTTTTTAATTAGAAATAGGTCACGTTGTGGCTGCAGCTTCCACTGCCGCGTCTGCCTTTCTGTGTCTCACACACACACACACCCCTACACACATGCGCAGTAGTGGTAGTCGGTGTCAGGCCTGACTGTACAGTAAATGATACCATAACACAGACCCTCCAGGAATTCACGATGTTGCGATTTGCAACTTCAACGCAACTTCAGTGAATCCCCGTGAATACAGGGCGGTGTTGCAATTTTAACCAATCACCGCAACTTCCGCGCAGTCTGCACGGGGGACTAAGCACGGGTCAGGGACGGCCGCACGGTGCGGGAGGATCCCCTCGTGGGACCTCTCCCCTGCGCTGGCGGAGGTGCGCCGCGACCGGCTCTGGGTTTACAGCGCCCGGATCTCGCCGTTTCCCGGGGCCGTGGACTCTCATTAAAGAGTTAATGAGCTATCATCTTAATTGTTCTTATTTTCAGTTAGCTCATACTTCAAGCTGAAAGGTAATGGTCAGATCAGCTGCTTGCTGGCAGTCCAATAAGAACACAAACTGTTTGAGAGTTTCTGTAAATAGAGATTTTTTTCCTACAAATAAAAATATAATTTTATTTGGTCAGAATTTGTCTGTAGCTCAATTTGATTTAAAAAAAAATCGTGAAAAAATCGTATCGTGAACAAAAAATCGTGACTCGAATCGAGTCGTGAGTTGAGTGTATCGTTACATCCCTACTCAGCATATATACTGTCGGAAAACAGAAACCTTTTGGGAGCTGCAACGATTACCCGACCATTAAAGTAATTTTTCATACCAAAGAAAGTCAGAATATAAGATTTCCTGCTCGTCTCTGTTTTATATCATAATAAACTGAAACTAAACATTTAAAGATATCTCCTTGGATTCTGAAGTATAAAAAAGGTCAGACAACAAAAAGTTGTATTTACGGTAAAAAACTGTCAGCTGTGGTTGGCAGAATAAATACAGCATTACTTTTTCTTATATTACAGTAAAAGGACAGTATTTTATGTTTGAGGTCGTCGTTTTATTCCATAATTTATCGTATGAACACAATCAAAAGAAGTGTTTTCCCGTTAAATATTACAGTGTTTTACTGTCATTTAAAATATGACTTCATTCTCGATAAATTCTTAAAATGCCACATATGAATAAAGACACTGCCGTTAAATATGACAACAAAAAAAAACAAACAACAACTTGTTTTTCTGGGGAAACAAAACTCACAGCTGAAGTTGACAGAATTTTACCGTAATAAATACGATACAACTTTTCCTTATATCACAGTAAAGGGATATTAGTACTGTTTTTCACTGTTGTATTCCATATTTTACAAACACATCAAATAAATTTTGCCATAAAATTGGCATGAAAATACCATATGAAATATCACTAAAACTAAAAAGCTAAACTAAAACTAAAAACTGAAAGTCTGGCAATTTAAATACCGTATTTTCCAGATTATAAGTCGCACTGGAGTATAAGTCGCATTTTTGGGGGGGAAATTTATTTGATAAAATCCAACACCAAGAACAGACGTGTCATCTTGAAAGGAAATAAAAATAGAATAGAGAACAACAGGCTGAATAAGTGTACGGTATGCTAACGTTACATGACGCATAAACAACGAACTGAGAACGCGCCTGGTATGTTAACGTAACATTTTAAGAGTTATTCAGATAACTATAGCATAAAGAACATGCTAACAAGTTTACCAAACCATCAGTGTCACTCCAAATCACTAAATCCAATGAAATCACTTTTAAACAACTCCCCCAACTCCGCAGGTAGACGATGCGTCGCTTCCTCTTCTAACTCCAAACTTTCTTTCTGCTGCTCGATTAACGTTTTCTGCACTACTTGCATCTTGTAATCTACAGAATCTGATTTTCTTTTTTTTGTGCCATTTTTGTTCAGCCCTTCTCGGTTGTTTTTATAAGTTACCACCAATGTTGAAATTATCAGTACAGGCCTAGAGCCCTCTTGCGGTTTAGTGTGAAAATAACATGAGAAATTATATAATAATGTGTTAATAATTTCACACATAAGTCGCTCCAGAGTATAAGTCGGCCAAACTATTAAAAAAACGCGACTTATAATCCGAAGAATACGGTACTTCTTTATAAATTCTGTATTAATTCACTTAAAAATATGAAATATAGAATAGTTTACGGTCTTTTACTGTCATGGTTTGGCAGTTATTCGCCGTGAAATCTGACATTCACATATTTATGTAGTTTTCTGCCTCGGGTAACAAACGCGTCGACTCGAAGTGACGACAGAGACAAACCTGGTCAGAGCAAAGAGCTGTAAACCAATAAAAACTTCTCATGAGGTCATTAATATCCACAAAACAACAACTAATAACTGTCAGTGATAGATGGAGATGATGGACGCTGGAAGGTTTAGTGTCTTCACTGTGACGTCCGTGCAGCAGCGAGTGTGTTTAGTGTGTCAGAGGTCACAGAGGTCAGCTGGAGGGTCAACTCTCAGGAGACAGAGTCGATGTTAAAGCGCCTAAAAAAAGACCAAAGAGCTGAACTCTATGACTGCAGGAGGTGAGGCTGGGGTCGCACACACACACAGTGTAACAGGTCACCTATATGAGGCGTCTGGAGGTCATGAGAAGCAGCAGAGCGGCGACTAAATAAACCTCGGACAGCTGATCACACACATCTGTCTCCTTCTGGTCCCTGCAGAGTAAACCGATCATGTTGCACAGAAAGTCTCTTTAAGAACATTTTCGCTTCTTTGAACGAATAAACCGGTCGCCGCACGGCAGGAAACAATAACTCAGGACTGGTTAAGGACGTCCGCCTTCATGCTGGAGGTGAAATTAACTCAAAAATAACTGTGCTGCATTCGAATGGATTCAACGGGACTGTTTACAACCAGGAACTGTGGCTGAAGAACCAAATTCAGATCTTGGTTCCTCCAGTCGAAACACAAGGAACGCTCCTAAAAAAAAAAAACATTCCTGCACCGACAGATCAACCATCACCAGACCAAAACCTGGACTGTGTCCCTGTAATCGAGTCCTTATCGGATCTCAAACTAATATCTGAAGTGAACACTCACCTGCAGATCTGTGTTTCCTCTCCCTGTGGATCACACTGCGCCTCATCATGGCTGCCTTTAACAGGTTTAACCTCTATAAACTGATCCGTTTTACAAGGTCAGGGCTAAATAAAGCATCTGCAGTCTTGGTCTCTTGTCTTCATGACTTAGAACATAAAGATGTTCAGTTTACTGACATATACGACAAAGGAAAACATGAAATCTTCACGTCTGTGCAGACGGAAACTGTGAATTTTGATATTTATGCTCCAGCAGTTTTCTTGGGTCGACACGGTAACTGCTGTGAATCCGAGCTGCCTTCAGCTGCCGCTCCCACTGACGGACCACGCTACAGAGCCATATTTCAAACCCACAGGTGGTGGTTCATACTTCCTTAAAAAACAAAACAAAAAAACATCAGAGTCTTCACCAGATCAACCAACTCTGCCTCAAACAAACCAAGAGAGGCCCAGAGCCACCGCTCGAAGGTTTGAGGTAGATAGACTCAAAGGCCAGTTTGTTTAATATGATGGTGTGCGTGTGCGTGTGCGTGCGTGTGGTCTAGAACAATACCCCACCAAACAACACAAACACACACACACACACACACACACACACACACACACACACACACACACACACACACACGCACAAACACACACTACATAACACAATAGACCGTTTCACACGGTTTCAGCCAGACGCCCCCGAACAAACATTAAATATGAATCAATATACAGAGGTACACTGTCCCAGTTACATTAATGAAACCAACTGTGTGTGTGTGTGTGTGTGTGTGTGTGTGTGTGTGTGTGTGTGTGTGTGTGTGTGTGTGTGTGTGTGTGTGTGTGTGTGTGTGTGTGTGTGTGTGTTCATGGTGACCTTCAGGCACAGCTGAGGGTCTGACTGCCAGCGCTGCTGTTCATATGACTGGAATGCATGACTGAATGCCATCCACAGTGTGTGTGTGTGTGTGTGTGTGTGTGTGTGTGTGTGTGTTTAGGTGTCTCTTTAGCAGAATTAGCTGTAAAACTGTCATTCGTTGTCCAAACAGGAGACGCCTGTTCGGACCGCTGTTTGCATGTTTCTCAGTACATCAAGTTCAAAGTCTGTGTGCGTGTGTGCGTGTGTGCGTGTGTGTGTGTGTGTGTGTGTGTGTGTGTGTGTGTGTGTGTGTGTGTGTGTGTGTGCGTGTGTGTGTGTCTATCTGTAGTTTAGTGTGTTGATGAGGTAGCCATAGATACACACACACGTACTCACTCAGAAGTACAAAGAGAGCTGTATTCACCCACACACACACACACACACACGCACACGCACACGCGCACGCGCACGCGCACGCGCACGCGCACGCGCACGCGCACACGCACACGCGCGCACACACACACACGCACACACACACACACACACACACACACACACACACACACACACACACAGTTGCTGGCCTTGTGAGCTCGTCTCGTACTCCGACATTTCACTAATTCAGACTCAAAAACAAAAAAAAAGAGCAAAGATGGACGTTTTTCTAACTGTTGTGAGGCTCTGAAGTCAAAGTTCTCTTCGTTCCTCCACAGGGACACTGAAGCATGTGCTAACTTGAACCATACCGGGTACTTCAGTGAGTACACGTCTGTGCAGTACGCTGATAGTAGTAGTAGTAGTAGTGTTGTCTCAGTTCGAGTACGGCTGATGTGATCGCTTCTTCTTCTGCAACCAGGCAGAGCATCAGCGCCAACATCTGACTGTAAACATGATTGACAGCTCCTAAAAGTCGCTAGAAGTCGATAAATGGCGTCATCGCCTAATTTGCATAACTGACCATGTGCACACAACTGTAATGGACGCTGCAGCAGAGAGGAAGAGAAACGTCGTTAGGACAGACAAAAAAATACAAAATTACAAAATTGAATTTTCTTGAGATCAGCCAGCGGCAGCTTCATGCATGCCCGATTCGAAGTCACAAGAGGATATCTGAAAAGAAACTAAGTATCCAACACTGCAGCATTTTACTGCTTCTGCTTCTTCTGCAACCAGGCCACCACACAGATGTTATGAGCACGCTCACCTCACGCTGACCTCAGATATAACTGATTTACATACTCAAAATAGGAAGAGTAGGTGTGTAAGTACGAGAATCACAAGGCCATGCAACAAAAGTCCAACTAACAAAATAAAAGAAATGTTTTGTTCTACTGTCTTTAGGTCACGTTTAGGTTTAACCCGGAGGCTCGGCTGACAGTCTGTCTCCACATGGAGGATTTATCAGAAGTGTTGATGGGTGTTCCAGTGTGTAACTGTCTTTGTTGAGACGTCTTTCTTTCTTGTGTTAACACAGAGGGGTTTTTTGGGGGGTGGGATTGTGAGGCGTGCCTCCCCTGAGGGGCATGGATGGGTGAGATGAAGGGGGAGACATAAGGTAAAGATATTGTATGACAATAAAGGGACATAAGTCAAGTCTGAAGATGCAGTCATGGTTTACATTAGAGATTCACTTTATAGCACAACAGCCGATTACAGTGGAGCTGCCCAGTGCTGAGCAGACAGTCATGGACAGTTTAGAAATAACCTTCCTCGGATAAATGTGACAGTTTTCATGTCATCACTCAATCCTCTCCGACATAAAAGGAGCTGAGCTTTCTGTTTCATCACACAGTCTCACTACAGAAGATTTTTTATTCATACCCGGCGTGGCATTCAGTCTGAATAGACGGCGATAGAATTACACCGCTCAGAAAAAAAAAAAGAAAAAAATACAATTACACCACATGAATGAGAGCGAGGAGCATCGGCCGCATTCAAAGGTCGTCCATCTCTGCGCCGCCTGAAATCAGACTCTCAAGGGCCAGGACGGGGACGATGCGTGATAATTCAGAAATAAAAGACGAAGGTTGGAAATAGACTGAATGAAGAGAAAAGGGATGGAGAGAGGAGGACCGGAGACGAAAGACGAAATGATGACGAACCCACCCAGATTATACACAGACTTATATTAGTCCTGGTTTGTTAAACCTTCTGGGTCTGAGGTCAGAAACTGAGGCCCTGTTTACACGTACACGGGTATTTTTAAAAACTGAGGCATTTCCCTTCGTTTGTATCTTTTACACGCAAACGGTGAATCCGCCTCTGAAAACGAATCTTTCTAAAAACTCCAGCTAGAGATTCTGGAAAACTACGGTTTTGCGTTTGCGTGTAAATTCAGATAAACAGAGTTTTCGGCAGCTGATGCGCCAAGAAGTGCGACCAGTGTTTACCTGTTGCTATGACGATGATCATGAAAGCTTTATTCTGATTGGCTCGCAGAGGATTCTCCTTCTTCCTACACTGCCGCCCAGAGGCTCGGCGTAGTTATGACGGCGCTCGATGGCGTATTTATGCGGGTTGACTTTTTTAAAAAACGATGCTATGTGCACGATGTTATTTTGGAAAACGGAGGGAGGGAAATATTCGTTTCTCAACATACAACATACCTGGCTATGTGTAAACGTAGCCTGAAACTGTGAACATCCATCCCAGCTCACACACCTGTGACTGTCTCTGTGTACTGAGGGGTTATTATTGACATTGCAGGTGTGCTCACCTTGAGTTTAACATGCAGATTAAGTTGTTCAGACACGGTTTGTCTGAAACCTGTCCGACTGCCTCGTCCGTGCCGTTGTTTTCACGCTCATAGAGCTCTGCGATTTGTTTCAAGTTAAAGATATAGGATTTAAATAAACGAGTGATGCATTAGCACGGCCAACAGCGACTCAGGAAACACGTAAAAATGAGGCTTTATGCTTAGTTATCAGTGCCGGATGGGATAAAGTTGACATAAGCCGATGTTGCTGATGAAGTTTTGGGCACTGTTATTCACCCAGTGTGTGTTTGACAGAAGTACAGAGGAGTTTCATCCTGACCCGCACACGCAGACGTTTGTAGGAAACAGATAAAGGAATTAACACGTTCTGTGCGTCTGGGCTGGAGGCGAGCGCTCGTCCAGGTCACTTCCTCCCGCAGACTGAGGAGGAAAAGTCGAAAATGTGGCGGAAACTCCCGACGTTTCACGCCAACGACGCGTTTTAACACCTGCAGGGTCGAACGCGCCATGAATCAGGATTATTATTGAGTTTTGTTGTTTTCAGAAACAAGTTGTTTTACGGTAAAAAACTGTCAGCTGTGGTTGCCAGAACTTTACCGTAACAAACACAGTATAACTTTATATAATATTACAGTAAAATTCCACATATATAATATAGGCGTTTTATTCCAATGACAGTTAAATACATCATTATTTATACATCATCTTACAGAATACTTTATGTTAGAGACTGTGAATTGCTCAGTCAAACACTGTAATCTTTAATGACGTGTTTTACGGTCCTGGTTTGGCAGACTTTTTAAAATATGGAATAAAATACCAACCGTATACGTGAAATCAACAGTACTAATATCCTTTTACCGTAATATTAGAAAAGGTTTTACCGTATTTATGACAGTGAACTTCTGGCAACTGTTTTTTTTTTATATCATAGCAGTAAAAAAACTTAAAATCTGCCATTCGATATAATAATGTTTTACTGTATAATTAACAGTCTCTAATATAAAACACCACTTTATTTTTACAACATTTTAAGGGAACTCATACAGAATAAAGGTTTTGAAATATGTTTTATGACATATATTTTAAGGCCTCTTGCTGGCATTCTTTTTTCACAGTGTATTTATGAGAAATAATAAAGAAGCACGCCTAACTTAATTACTTATTTACTTATATTAGTGCTACTTATGAACGCACAAGGGAACAATGGCGGCTTCAGGTCCGATCGTTGATGATTGTCATCCCAAGAAAACTGATCTAAGAAACACGTGAAGAAAACCTCAAACCTCAAACTGAAAGTAAAGTTTCTTTAAATCAGATTAAAGGTGTAAAGAGGATTTTGTTGTTTTTTTAAAGCCTAAAACGAAACTTCACATTCAGTACGTTGACTTCCATGTGTCGGAGGGCGTCTCCTCAGAAATCAGTGATGAACAGAAAGCAGCAGAACATTTTGCATTCAGGCTGTTTTCAATTTTCTATCCGCTTCATATGTGTGTGAGCGCGGCTGAGAGAGTTTTCTGTTTTTGGACACCGGGAATGTGTGTGTGCAACAAAGAATGTGTGTGTGTGTGTGTGTGTGTGTGTGTGTGTGTGTGTGTCTGTGTGTGTGTGTGTGTGTGTGTGTGTGGCTGCACAACTGCAAATGCATGTGTGTGTTTTGCTCAAGGAGGAATGCTCTCTTTCTCTGATGACCAGTCACAGATGCCCTGCTCGAGGTGTGTGTGTGTGTGTGTGTGTGTGTGTGTGTGTGTGTGTGTGTGTGTGTGTGTGTGTGTGTGTGTGTGTGTGTGTGTGTGTGTGTGTGTGTGCGTGTGCGTGTGCGTTTGTTTGTATGTTGACATGCCCACAAGGAATTGTGGGATGCGTGGGAGCCGGAACACGGCTCATAAAAAGTAGAAGAAGAAGTAAAAGAAGAATAAATGAGTAACGGAGTCTCTCTTCTTTTCTTGGTGTCGGAGCTGGAAATTGTTCAAAAGAAAGAAAGTGACGCATGTTGTTATAAAGTGTTACTGAGTTTATCTTTCACTGAAATGAGTGAAACTCAGTGCAAGATTCAAAGGCTGACGCACATTTGTTAAAATTAACTGTGAAAGCACCAAACTGTAGCCTTTAATATTCAAATAAATAAATGTAAACATATCTTTGCTAGTGTGTTTTCAACAGATTTTAAATCATGACGACGCTACACTGATTTGTAATCAGGTGAATTCATCGTCTATCTAAGTCTGTTAGCCGGGCTGTGAGCTCAGAGCGCCGGGGAATGTTAGTGTTTGTACCACAGGAGTTTTGGACCACCAGAAAAAAGAGGAGGAGGTTTACAGCGGGGGAATACTGACGGGGAGTGGAGCCAGTGTCGTGCCAGAACTGGAGCTAGACAATGTAACCGGGCTCAGCAGCCTCTATGGACATGATGGCAGAGGAGGAGAGAGTGAAGAGGATGCTGACGGAGGAAGCCATCAGTCAACCATCATTTTATGGAGGAAATGTTTTCTGGTTTTCCCTCTGATGTCCTCCGGCTGCTCCGCCTCAACTCTCTGTGATTTACAGAGTTTATGATGGACAGTGAAGTAAACTGCTGACAGCTGTAGCTGCTGTTAGCTCATGTTAGCTCAGTCTGTTAACTGCTGTTAGCTCATGTTAGCTCAGTCTGTTAGCTGCTGTTAGCTCATGTTAGCTGCTGTTGGCTCATGTTAGCTCAGTCTGTTAGCTGCTGTTAGCTCATGTTAGCTCAGTCTGTTAGCTGCTGTTAGCTCATGTTAGCTCAGTCTGTTAGCTGCTGTTAGCTCATGTTAGCTCAGTCTGTTAGCTGCTGTTAGCTCATGTTAGTTCAGTCTGTTAGCTGCTGTTAGCTCATGTTAGTTCAGTCTGTTAGCTGCTGTTAGCTCATGTTAGTTCAGTCTGTTAGCTGCTGTTAGCTCATGTTATCTCAGTCTGTTAGCTGCTGTTAGTTTAGTATGTTAGCTGCTGTTAGCTGCTGTTAGCTTAGTATGTTAGCTGCTGTTAGCTCATGTTAGCTCAGTCTGTTAGCTGCTGTTAGCTCATGTTAGCTCAGTTTGTTAGCTGCTGTTAGCTGCTGTTAGCTCAGTTTGTTAGCTGCTGTTAGCTGCTGTTAGCTCATGTTAGCTGCTGTTAGCTGCTGTTAGCTCAGTTTGTTAGCTGCTGTTAGCTGCTGTTAGCTCATGTTAGCTGCTGTTAGCTCAGTTTGTTAGCTGCTGTTAGCTCAGTTTGTTAGCTGCTGTTAGCTCATGTTAGCTGCTGTTAGCTCAGTTTGTTAGCTGCTGTTAGCTGCTGTTAGCTCATGTTAGCTGCTGTTAGCTCAGTTTGTTAGCTGCTGTTAGCTCAGTTTGTTAGCTGCTGTTAGCTCATGTTAGCTGCTGTTAGCTCAGTTCGTCAGCTTGGCGGTGAGCTCAGAGCGACGGGTACCCGTTGTGAGCTCACCGCCAAGCTGAGTGTTTGTACCAACAGGCGTTATGGACTACCAGGAAGAAGAAGAGGAGGTAACCATGCTCAGCAGCTTCTATGGACATAATGGCAGAGGAGAAGAGAGTGAAGAGGACGCTGACGGAGGAAGCTAAGAAGAGAAAAGGAGAGAGTGAGCGAGCAAGAAGCCGCCGGACAAGAGTAAATGTGGGACTGACTTTTAGTGGTTGGTGAGAGCTTGGTGAAATAAAAGGCTGAAAGACAGACGCCGAGCTGGACTGACTGCTGCTGGACTAGTCTCTGATATCAGCTGCTGCTGGACTAGTCTCTGATATCAGCCGCTGCTGGACTAGTCACTGATATCAGCTGCTGCTGGACTAGTCTCTGATATCAGCCGCTGCTGGACTAGTCTCTGATATCAGCCGCTGCTGGACTAGTCTCTGATATCAGCCGCTGCTGGACTAGTCTCTGATATCAGCCGGTGCTGGACTAGTCTCTGATATCAGCTGCTGGACTAGTCTCTGATATCAGCTGCTGCTGGACTAGTCCCTGATATCAGCCGCTGCTGGACTAGTCTCTGATATCAGCTGCTGCTGGACTAGTCTCTGATATCAGCCGTTGCTGGACTAGTCACTGACATCAGCTGCTGCTGGACTAGTCGCTGATATCAGCCGTTGCTGGACTAGTCACTGACATCAGCTGCTGCTGGACTAGTCGCTGATATCAGCCGCTGCTGGACTAGTCGCTGATATCAGCCGCTGCTGGACTAGTCGCTGACATCAGCTGCTGCTGGACTAGTCGCTGATATCAGCTGCTGTTGGACTAGTCTCTGATATCAGCCGGTGCTGGACTAGTCGCTGATATCAGCCGCTGCCGGACTAGTCGCTGATATCAGCCGCTGCTGGACTAGTCTCTGATATCAGCCGCTGCTGGACTAGTCGCTGATATCAGCCGCTGCTGGACTAGTCGCTGATATCAGCTGCTGGACTAGTCTCTGATATCAGCCGGTGCTGGACTAGTCGCTGATATCAGCCGCTGCCGGACTAGTCGCTGATATCAGCCGCTGCTGGACTAGTCGCTGATATCAGCCGCTGCTGGACTAGTCGCTGATATCAGCTGCTGTTGGACTAGTCTCTGATATCAGCCGGTGCTGGACTAGTCGCTGATATCAGCTCGCATGTGAAAAATAAAGTTTCTGCACAAAGAATGTACTGAGTGTGGAGTGTAACTGAAACACATTTCTTCCACCCTCTGGAAATAATTCCTCACTTTCTTTGTCCTTCATGAACAAAAGCAGCTCTGTGCGTCTTCGGCTGACCACACAGAGTTTCTTTTATCGCAGCCGAGTTACGAGTTCAGTACGACGAACTCGAGAAAGTCCAGTCACATGTACCGAGTCCGGTTCTGTCCTTAAAGGTGCATTCTGTGCGTTTTCTCAGCAGACTCCGGCTACACCCATTTTTCCATCACAGAGGTAAACATGTGGAGAGGAGTGTGTGTGTTACTGCACGTGTGTGTTTGGAGTCCGGATCACATGACTGCATTCCTGACAGAGAGAGAGAGAGGAGAGGAAAAGAAAAGGAGGAGGATGGGAACAAAGGAGAGAAGACAAAAAGGAGGTAGGAAATGAAAGAGGGGAGATGGGATCGAAAAAAGGAAGGAGGTGATAATGAAGGAAGAGGTGGGAAGAAGAGAAAAAGGAGAGACAAGGAGGTGAGGCGAAGAAAGGGGGGGGGATAAAGGAGAGAAAGTTAAAAGACAAGAAAAGAGAGAGGTAAAGGAAAGAGGAGACGAGGTGAGAGGAAAGAAGGAAGGGAAGAGGAGACAGAAGGAGAAGAAAAGATAGAAACAGAAAAGAGGAGAGAAGAAAGAATAAAAGGAAACAGAAGGAGGTATAGATGGCAGGAGGAAGAAGAAAAGAGAGGAGAAGAGTGTGGAAAACAGCAAGAACTACAACACCCAGAATGCACCACACACCCGCTCCAGCTGCTTGACCCCCAGACTTTCAACCCGAACAACTGAAATTAGGTCAGAGCTGCAACAATTAGACCGAATAAACGAATTAATAATTTAATAATTTGAGAATATCGTTCAGCAGAAGTCAGACGTCGACGGTTCAGACATCTCAGACGTGAGAATTTGCTGTTTACAATAATTTCAAAACTGGATATTGAAGCTTTTCCAGTCTGACGGCCTCGTAGCATCTTAATCAACCACCTGCTGACAGGGAATTTAAGGAGCCATCTTCTCCCTGCTGTCTGAGAGCGGTTAAGTCGGCACAGTGAAGATGTGCTCCAGTGATGAAGCCGCACATGTATGCTTAGGCACAACACTGGCACTGATTTGTACAGCGCGACAAGGACAAGTTAGTGCAGAGCTGTGACTGGAGGGTTTATCATAGAGATGTTAGAGAGGAGAGAGCTGGGTCTTCTTTGGATAAACGTGTATTCATGGATGCGCAAGACGTGTTGGACATGTGAGTATTTCATGCAATGCAAACTTCATACAGATAATGTATTATAGATCGAGAGCCAGTGTGCGGAAACATGACGGACTCTGCAGAAGAGGAGTCTGTAGATATTAAAGTTTTATTCAAAGGTGACCAAAGTATAATGTTTTTCACTTCCAGGTGATGAAACACTAATGAAACTATAGTTATTAATATCATATTCTGTAATTACAGCCCCCGTAAATTTGCCCTTACAGGAGCTTTAATGGAAAATAAACTGTTTTAATCAAGCAACATTATTGTGGCATCACAAAATGTCTTTAACATTAAATCCACTGCATGAAAAAAAACATTTTTCTATGTTTATTTGTCATTTATTTCAGGTTCAGTTTTGTTTCAGTCCCCACGGCTTCAATTTGTTTCTGCGGATTTAGGAAAAGCTTTTACAGCGACGTGTTCCTCCCTCTGTTTAATCTGCTTTTCTTTTTTTTTTAAGTGTGTGGGCTCTTAATCAACCACCCGTTGTTGGAGAATTTCAAAACAGGCTCTAACTGTTCTGCAGATGACAGACGGTCACATGGCTGCAGCATTCAGCCCTGTACCGGCTGAATTTAAACTGGATGCACAATCGCCCGGAGTTCTGCAAAAGCGCAGCGTCATGGTCTGTCTGCTGACGTCAGCGCCACAAATATGAATAAATAAATACACATCTGAGAGAACAGAGTGTCATCTGCAAAGTGTCGCACAATCAATCTTGAATTAAATCACCATCAGACACTTAAGCATCAGTAAATAAGTCGTACATTATGATTTTTTTCTGGATTAAATAAGTCACGGTATCCACGGGGACTCACTCATCACCCACGATTAATGAGGAGGCCGGAGCATCTCGTCTATTGGGAGCTGACCTGACCTCAACAGAGAGGAAGGGGAGGGGGGTGATCATGGGAACTGGAGTCCCATAGTGGCTGCAGAGAAGCCCCAGGGGAGCTGTTAGCTTTTAAAGGAGGGGCGGGTCAACAAAGGGTTAGCCTGTTAACCTGGGGAGCGAGTGTGACAGTCATAAGATGTGTGTTCATGAGCGTCACTGCGGACAGCGAGTCATATCTGTTACTTATTTTATGTAACAAACTCCGGGTAGGATGTGAAGTTTAGACAAACTTATTACCAACGTTTCATTCTTCTTAAATCGTGTCGTACAGCGCGACAACGTGTCTCAGATTTCTAGCTCATCTACAAAAGTTTGTGTTTGATATTTAGAGATTTCCCTTGTTATTATTATTAGACTAGTTTTTCTTAAAAGGTCCAGTGTCCAAGATTTAATGGGTTCTATTTACTATTTATATGTCATTACAGACAACATGTAATATAATATGCAAGCATGTTTTCATTCCTGTATAGACGGAAAGTGTTTTTTTGCACATTTCACAGCCACCACATCTCACGTTGGAAGGACAGGGTGAGGTTAGAGGGTTGCAATCAGCAACTACATGGCTTCATTTTGATACATTTGTCACAACTCTGACATTATTCTCATAACAATGATATTTTTTCCTGTAATTATGGGGTCTAATCAGCACGTCGCCTCAATATAATAGAGAATAATTAGACATCAGGGTCAAGTGTTGAATATTCAAAAGTTCTTGGAGTTTCAGGTTGAATATTCGGATTTAAGCACAAAATAAGACGCTAAAGAGCTTTTAAATAAACTTCTGAGATTGGATTATTTTGTTACACACTGATTCTTAAAGAGTGCAAATGTTCCATGATTATTAGACAAATATCTCCAATTACAGACCGACACTATTTTTTATTAGAAATGTTTTTTAAAGCAGGCACTGCTGCTATTCATGATGTGTCATCACATTTTTACCTCAGTCCCAACAGAGACGGTTGCTAGGCATCACCACAATGTGTGTGTGTGTGTGCATGTATGTGAGTAGATTAAAAAATAATCCAATTGTTCTGACAGTGAATTGAGTGAAATGCACATATTCTGCTAAACACACTGGCAGCTGAGTGTGTGTGTGTTTGTGTGAGTCTCGTGAGCAGCCTGTAGAGCTGCCAGTGTTTCAAAGAACCTCATTTACCAGCAAACATTTCTGGGTTTGGACTCTGTTCAAAAATTCATTAGGAGGAAAATTAGCATAGTAAAGCCGGAGCTTTGACCGAGTTCTACCCTCCAAACCCGGAGGCGAATCAGCGAGCCGTGACTCTTCTAACAAACACACCGACTACAAATATCTCAATCGGGTGGCGGGAGATTGCTGAAAGCAGCAATATTCAATGAGCTACTTCCCCGATGGACTTCATGGTTTGTATGTTAGTGCCTCCTCAGCAGCAGGACTGCACGACTCAGTGACACAGTACATGACTCTGTACAATACTGGGGAAACACCATTATTTCTTTTCTTTAAGGTTCCACGAGTTGGTTCTGAATAGAAATGCTGCAGTATGTTAAAAGTATGGGGCTCGATTTCCAGAATAATGTTGATAACTATGTTTTCATTAGTGTTTAATCACCTGAAAATAAAATTCTTTATGTTTTAGAACGAGACTTTTGTATCTACAGACTTTGTTTTGTACAGTAGCCCACAAGGGACAAACACCGGCTCTCAATAGGGCGTTTCACAGTCACCATACCTTCTCCTTCACCCTAGGAAGCAGAGGGTGAGGCGAAGAGGTTGCAATCAACAACAACAGCAACTCATTGACTGTGTCTAGTTAATTTATCTTTTTAATAAAGGGGTAAATTAGCTACAAAGATCGAAACTGTTTTTTGTACCAGGCTGTAAACATGTTTATTTCTGCTGTGAAACATGGGGACTTATGGAGACTGACTCACTTCTGGAGCCAGCCTCAAGTGGACGTTTGAGGAACTGCAGGTTGTGGCTTCACTTCACTTCACCTGCCGGAGGTTGCAGCTTGCATGAAACGCACAGGCCAACAACGGTAATCACCAACATCAGTGTTGCTGGGAGCAAAGCTTTGTGGGAGATTTATTGACCAATGGCAGAACGGAAATTTAAATAAGATAAAGGAGGTCTGAGTTCAGATGACGAACAAAAGGCTGCGCCTCCTTTTCCAGTAATCAGCAACAGTAATAACTATGATTATTTCCTCAGCCTCGCTCTGTCACATGCTTTATTTTTGAATAAACACACGCTTTCCCACTTCACGGCAGAAACCACACTCTCACCTAAACTGTCTCGTTATCTTTCCTGTCGCCGTGTGTCATCCTGATTTCCTCCCATACAGTTTGCACTCGTTCATTTTCTCCTGACATGAATCGAGAAGAAAAAACTGAGTCGTGGCTGACTGTTTATTTTTGTCATGACAAGCTGACGGACAAAAGCAAAAAGTTTGGCCTGAGGATGGTGCCAAATGGTTTTATCCTCTGTACGGTGGCCATTTTAGGACAAACTCAGACTCACACATGGCTAAACTTTTATCACAACATTCAACACTTCTGAAGCTTTAAACCGAAGCAAGGAAATGTTCCTTTCCACGCTCCACGTTCTCCACGTTGCACGCCTCAGATTTATCTTGGTACTCGTTTAGCAGCCTGGCATCAACACGCTGATGTGTTCGGTCATTTCATGTCTAAATCTCACCAAATTCAGCTTCTATTAAACACGCAAAAAGCTAAAAAGGTTTAGACCTGATACACAAAAAGCTTAAAAAGTGACGCAGTATTTATCAAGTTGCCTTTGGGAACCCCCGGTCCCAAATTTGGGAACCATTGCTGCAGCTGATGAACATTTCCTCGCTAACATGGGCATTACAGGCTCCGCCCACTCTTGGCTCGAGTCCTACCTGGCTGGACGCTCCTTTAATGTGTCTTGGCAAGGTCGTCTGTCATCGACTCATACCCTCTCCACGGGGGTGCCGCAGGGGTCGGTGCTGGGTCCCCTCCTGTTTGCCATCTACACCACCTCGCTGTCCCATGTTATCCGCTCACACGGCTTCTCCTACCACTGCTATGCCGACGACACACAGTTATACCTGTCGTTCCAGCCGGACGACACCACGGTCTCCGCACGCATCTCCGCCTGTCTTTCTGATTTGTCAACCTGGATGAAAGACCACCATCTCCAGCTTAATCTGTCAAAAACCGAACTCCTGGTCATCCCTGCCCATGAGTCAATCTGCCATGACTTCAACCTGAAAATTGGCACCGTCACTATCACCCCCAACCATGCTGCTAAAAACCTGGGCGTGGTACTAGATGATCGTCTTTCTCTGTCTGAGCACATTTCCTCAGTAGCGAGGTCATGTCGCTATGCTCTGTACAATATTAGAAAAATCAGACCGTACCTGACCCAATATGCCGCTCAGCTCCTGATTCAGGCTACAGTCAGCTCCCGCCTTGATTATTGCAACTCGCTCCTGTCCGGCCTACCTGCTTGTGCGATCAAACCTTTGCAAATGGTCCAGAATGCCGCAGCGCGACTGGTTTTCAACCAACCCAAAAGGTCACATGTCACCCCACTCTTCAGCGACCTGCACTGGCTGCCTGTAGCTGCCAGAGTTAAACACAAAGCTCTGACGCTAGCCCACAAAACCACCTCAGGATCTGCCCCTGCCTATCTCAGCGTCTTACTAAAGGCTCACGTCCCGACCAGGGCGTTACGCTCAGCTCATTCAAACCGTCTAGTTGTACCCTCGCCTCTCACAAAGCGAGGTCACTCTAAACTCTTCTCTGTGGTCGTCCCCAAATGGTGGAATGACCTACCAACGGCTACAAGAACAGCAACATCCCTTTCTACCTTTAAAAAACTTCTAAAAACCTTTCTCTGTCGAGAATGCTTCCCTGCCTAACAAAACTAACAAAACTAACAAACTACTCTGTGCTCCTTTACACCTTTTCAGCTTATGTCCTCCTCTGTAAGTCGCTTTGGATAAAAGCGTCTGCTAAATGCAATGTAATGTAATGTAATGTAATGTAATGTAATGTTAGTCCACATGGGTGTTATGTGACAGTTAACATGCTAATGTAATAAATAGTGATCAGAATAAAAATATTAATGTCACATCCAAACCTTTAATTTATCATTTCAGCATGCTAACCATTAACAACATTGTCTCTTTGTGTTAATTGGAGCTGGTCATTGATTTCAGAAGTGTTCTGTCTCTACCTGAAATGTTTGACAGGTGTGAATTTTGCGCAGGTGTGATTCAACCTTACTGTTCATCCAAACCTTAGATAAGCTGCTCAGATATTTTACTCTACATGTGTGGTTCCCAACCGTTTTTTCTTCAACAATCTTCTCTAAACTTTTATGGATATTTCCTATTATATTCAATAACAGTGCAGAACATCTGATATATTGTATGATAAACCCAAATCATGAACGCAATAATGAGCAATTTGGATGAATTTCAAGCTGAATGCATCAGAAATCAGATTTCCTGATATTTTAGGAAACTTTATTGTCGTCTTTTTTTAACAATTTCATCGAGTTTTGGTCGCAGAAATAAATGAAATGCTGAGATACATCCATACTTTATATGATTTTTTCAAAATTAAGACCCCCAGTTGAGGTTTGGCGACCTTTCGTGGTTGGAAATACAGCATCATCATCACTGGAGCTTCAGACCTCCGTTACATCACCTCCTCTCCGACTGCTTTCAGAGTAAATCAGTTAGAGATAATGGTTTTCACCTGGCGTCACCTCAACATCCAACTTTACAACCACAGTAACAATGATCCCTGCACATTCTGAGTGGAAAGTTTAAGGTCATGTCGCCCACCGCTGCTGAGCTGTATCATCCAATCAGAAGAAGCTGCTGGTTGCGTAATGGCAGTTTAATCCGCAGCGTTCTTGGAGGTCAGCCGGTCTCAGTCAGGCATCGTCTCTGGACTCCGTCCAATAAGAAGCGCTAACTGGGTTTCTAGACTAAGTCTTTGGCAACCAACTGCCAAGATCAGCCAAGAGTCAATCCCTCACCATGCTCGGCTTCTTCCTTTATGTCCTTATTTTTGTTTTTATCTCATGTGTGCTACATATTATTTTAATGTTAGACGATTGCGTGCACGTATCTGTGCAGCAACGGAGAGACGGAGATTGAAAGGGTGAAGGTGAATCGAGGAGAACGTGGGGGTGGTTGACGGGGTTGAGGGGGCACAACTCGGCGGGGCTTCCTCTGGTCGCAAATGTCACCTCAGTGACCCCTGTCGACCTCCGTCACCTCGCTGTCCGGACCGGGCCCCGAGTCGAGGCAACATGTCACGAAGGCGACACGGGGATGACAAGAGGGGAGCGAGGGCACGTGGAGGAATCTCTCTCTCTTTATACATCTCTGTCCACGTCTATGCCTCTTTCTTACTGCAACGTCGATGCTAGTTACTTCTAGTATTTTAGTATTTTAAGGGACTTAATCAAGAGACAAGCATGCAACTGAACAGAAACAGGCTCATGTCACTTTAGTCTCAACCGTTGGCCACAATTTATGAGAGCTTTTACAAAATTGAGGAACCGGTCCTCAAAATTTGACCTTTCGGTTCAACTTGAAACAAAAGATGCAGCTCACACTCCCCCCTCCTCCTCCGACCAGCTCCGATCTGTACATCTCGTTATTGCCTTTGCGGGTTTTTATGGCTGAAATGTAGGTCACAGGGCGCACGCTCGTGTCATCCGACACTACGTCTGCCTTTACGATCACAACATAAATGGAGGGTGGAGACAGAGGTGGTCAGTGGGGGTGTAAGCAAACCTCCCACATGCCATGTTTGCATCATTTCATACCCTGCCCATCCCGTTCGCTTCTGTTCATTTGGTGGCCCCAAAACGAGGGTTGAGACAGAAGGGCAGAGCATACGGACCTCTCTGAGCCTGCAGCAGACACAGAGGGATTATGGGAGGTGCTTGTATCTGAACCAGAAAGAGGGAAAACATAAAAAAGAGAGAAAGAGAGAGAGACCACGGTGGGAGTTTGTCACCAAATGTCTGAAGGCTACTTACAGTTAAGAGAACGAAGTGTCCGGAAATCTGTTCAATTATTTTTATTGATTTTCCAGCCATAAAATTTCAAGTTTTTCTGAAAAATGCACTTTCATGGCTCCAAAAGTCTCAAAAAATGTCCAAGAAAATGCTCCAAGGAAACACTGTTTACTGTCATTTATAACTAACAAGGTCCTCTTGTAGCGTGGGCAGCTCGAAAATGTGTTTCCACTCCAACAAGCTCATTATAAAAAGTAAAATACATGAACTAGTGTTTGTTTTCGAGCTGTATATCGTATTCTTATTTGTATACATCAGCTTTTATCGAGTATTTATGCTTGAATGAACTGGCAACAAATCGAAAGCTACCGTCCCACGCTGGTCAGAGCAGCAGATGCCGTGTTCTTCCGTGGCCTCGGCAACAATGACAACATACAGTCGGGTTGACGATGACCTAATTCACGAGCCAACCTCCATCCCTAAAGGGCAAAGCGACAGTACGCAGAACAATAAGACTCATACAGTCTGCACAGCTCCATGTCTAATGTGACTGGCAGCAAAATGTCACACAATGTGGGACTGACCCGAATGCCGACTGAAGTCACTGTAATCATCTGCCTTGGGACCAAGACTGATATGTTGAGATGTGGATTATTACAGTTAAACCATCAGAAGGTTTGACTCCAGGTCCCTGATTAAGTTTCACTGAATCTCTAATTTTATCAAAACTGATCCGTCACCTGTGTTCGTCTCCAAAACACAAAACAAGCTGGCTCCCTAAAATTTGGTTCGGGTAAAGTTTCGGATCATCTAACATCCAACCTCTGTTCTGGTGCAGTTCGTTGTATCCACTGATCCCAACACATATCTAAACTAGAGTTGTCACGATACTAAAATGAGTAACCACGATACTATACCAGACAAAGTATCGCGGTTCCGGGTATTATCGCGATACTGCAGCCTTTTTTTAAATTATTATTATTTTTATAAACTGCAATGTATTTGTACAAGTTAGTTTGAAACAACGACGTTTGTTTTTTAAGCAAAATTAGTGTTGCCACTGACGAAGACGCCACGGCAGACTCGCTGCTCGGGCCCGGTGCTTCTGCCACGGTGAGTGTGTTGTCTCGTGTCTGGGCGAGACAGAACTTTAGCTTGTTGTTTGTTTTGAAGCGGAGCTGTCTTCACGGAGTTCGTTCTTGCCGACAGAAACACACGAACAGCCAATCAGCTCACAGACGGGCGGACCCAGCGTGTGGAAACAGCCTATCATATCCCTGGACGTCACCAGTAACAGGCAAACAGCCAATCATTCAGCAGCTGTGTAGTTCGGTTGCGGTTCCATGTTGGTTTGTTTACAAAGGAGTAGCATGCAGCGAGAAGCCGGGAGGAGAGCAGAGGCGGCCGCAGGAGACCGGTAGTATAGTAATCCACGGTAGTACCGTCGTGTAAAATTTATGATTATGATTTGGCACCGCGGGGTGCCGTGTATACCGTGGGTATCGTGCAACTCTAATCTAAACTGTCATCATACCTGACACATAATATCGAAAATAGTTTTTCCTGACTCACAACAATGGTTGTTATGTGTTAAAAGCAAAGGCAGGTACACGGTAACATCGTAAGCTCTAGAAAAAGTCTTGAGGAGAAGGTTGATGGTCTGTGTTTTTGATACCAGAGTCCGAGATTACTTCACGTCTCACCAAATATTATGTCTTACTCTAGATTATGATGGGTCTGATCACTGAAAACAATGAAAAAGTATTCCCATCACAGAGGGCCTGACCTGGACGCTGCATACACACTTTGTGGTGAGAGACTGTGTCACCTCAGACGCTTGAGGATTTTCCAGGTATCCCCCTCTAACAATGAGGAATTTCTTCGAGAGCTTCCTGACGGGGGAACATCAGTGTCTGGTACAGGAACCAGGTCCTGCACGGAGTCATTCATTCAGCTCAACGTACAACAGGTGGCGATCTATCTATTGTATGATTTTAGGTGACAATTAAACTTTTAGGCTGAACTGTCTGTATAAGATTCACCAGCAAACACAAGCTGCACCCCACATACCGCTCGCTAATTCTCCAAAAACCTTGTACAGTAACAATATATCTGAACGTCTGTTACCATCGATTCTAAATTATTTCATCCTCCTATGAGTCCCACTATGATCCAGCTAAGTATGGTCAGGTTTAGGCAATGGTTAATAAGGGTTACAGAAAGATCAGGGTTAGGGGTAAAAGCAAACAATAACTGATGCCTAAAAAAAATCAAGGTCTGTCATTTCAACCCATTTTCTCGATGACTCTGCTGCAGCTGACACCTACATAGTAAAAAAATTATAGATTTTTACATGGCATATAAGTAACATATGGTACAAGGGCGACAGGAAGTCACATCCAGCACCAAAGGGACAGTGTGGGACATACAGAAGGCTCGATTGCGGGTCTGACTTCCATCCAAAGCCTCGGCGGCCATCTGCTCAGGAGTATTTTCCACACAGGTTGAAGAGGAGGATGGAGGGAGGGAGGAAGACTAGAGCGGTGAGGTTTCACTTCTAAAACCAGACGAAGCACTTTCGCAGACGTTCAGACTTTTTCTGCCGTCTCGATCACACACACCAACCCAGAGGCAATAACGGAAGCAGAGAGCCACAGCGTGCTGCGTCAGGAACATTAAATATTTAGTAAAAACCGGCCAGATTAAGATTATTTTTCTGTAAAGAGATGGAGATAAAGCAGTGTCCGGGTTATAAATAATCAGAGCTTGGATTTCTAAATCTCTTGACAATTCAGAAAGAAAAAAAAAAGGATTTCCGTCTCTGAGAAATCTGAGGAAACCGAAGAAAAGAAAAGGAAGAAAAAAAAATCTTCCTCCCACAGCTGCTGGTTATGAATAGAGAGAAAATAGAAAAATAAAAGACTATAAGAGTCACGTGGGGTTAATGAATGAGAGGAAGAGAGAAGAAAAAGACGTGGGAGGATGGAGACAGGAAGAGAGGAAAATACTGAAGAGAGAGAAAAAGAAAAGAGGTTTAATTGAGATGTACAGGGTGGGTAGGTATCTGCGTTAAAGGCCACCGGAGAGAGCGACACATCCATGACCGACCTTTGTAAAGGTCAACCATCAACATCTCTCTTCATCTCCAACCTAATCCAAACCAAACCCCTCAATGGCATGGGGTACATCTCAAAGCTTCATCTTCAGCTCATCACAGAAACTTCTCACTGTGTTTCAGAGGAATAAGTTTAGAGTCATTAACCTTCATAATGGGGCGTTTTACACAGTGTGAGGAGAAGATGGAGGTCGAAAAATAAACATGGGCACAAGCACAAGTCGTCAAATATAACAGCGTGGTCAAAATATGACGCTGCAGGTACTTTTCTAATCCTCTCTGGACGGGCCCATTTGGCATTTAGGTCATTGAGGTCAGCTGACATGATAGAAAGAGCAAGAAAGTCAACACGGGTTCTTCTTTGAATAACTTGCATACATTACCACCAACCATACTTTACATATTAACTGCTAACATGACCGCGAAGCCCTGCACGTGCAAAACTGATGCTAGAGGGTTGCCAAGAAACGGGACTCACACCAGAAGTGGAACGGCAGCGCCGCGGTTCTTTGCCCGGCGTCAACTCACACCGGACGCGTGTCAGCCGTGCAGCGAGCCGGCCGTATTCACGCGAGATCACGAGATCAATCCTGGACATACACGAGACCCGGCGACAAACAGTGTATAAAGAAAACAACAAACAGCTGACTTTGCTTCTCCGATGTGGAGGAGATTATAAAAAGCATCTGTTGTGTCATAAATGATTGTGTGTTGTCTCTCATCGTCCATGTTGAGACCCTTTAATCGATCTTTGATCACCTGGTGCCACCGGTCATGACGTAACGTTGATGTGAAGTTGTAAAAAGCTACATGAACTGCGTATTGTGTTTTATTTTGAAAGGGGGCAGAAGTTTATTACGTTGATTCTGTGTCGGGTTTCCTGTCCGGTGCGCAGTGCAAGAAATTTACGAGGTTCAGCAGCGGCTCACGGTAAAAATAGAAATGCTACGGAAAGCTTGCGCCGTGGCGCCGAGAGACGCTTCTGAGTCGCGTCCTGTATGAGTGCTCTCGGTGACTAGACTGACTTCTATTTGCTGCGGTGACCGCGGTGCTGCCGTTCCACGTCCGGTGTGAGTTGACCGAGAGTGTCCCGAGTTTGAATCCTGGGACACCGACCGACCGAGCTGCCGGTTTTGATGATTTGGGAGTGAGAATGTGCTGACGTGAGTGTTGCTACTTTTAGAGGAATGAAATCACATCATCTCCGTGATGACTTCAGGACTTCCTGAAAACGACAGAAGTTTAAAATTGAGGTTCATTTTTTCATCTTCAGAGCAGCAGATGTGACAAAAAAAAACTCAAATGTAAACGCCTGGTGCCAAACCTCTGAATGAATTAAGTGAAATTAAACAGCAATTGACTCATCAGCCTACTCAAATTTCCACTTACTGGCTTTCTCTGAGCTTCAACATTCGAACAATTTTCCTTTCACTCTTCAATTTTTTCCTCCCTTGAAACAAAAATTACTTTGATTATATGCTGTACATGCTGAGGGTTCTTTATGACTCTGCTGGGCTTTAAAAAAAAAAAACCTATTATACAGCACGTCTTCATCCCAAACCCACTTTCTGCATGGTTTCTGTCCAGCAGCATTATGTTCAGCACGCAAGCTTCCTCTTCTGCAGCGTGTGACCGGACGGCGAGCAGGTTAATCCTCTCATCTCTGCCTGGCAGCTCAGCACATCCTGGATTTAAACAAATGCCTCCTGTGTGTCGCATCAGCAGTCATCCTGCAAATTTACATCTCATTTAATTATAATCTTCACGTTTCGTTTGTTTATTCAATAACAGTTCTACGTATATATCTATTAATGATGTAGAACTGTGAGCACTTATTTCATTTAAAGTCCCTTCGGAAATCTGCAAATCTCAGTTTGTCACATGCATTGTGAACATCGTGACCCAACATGAATCGTTAGTGTCTCCTGGTGAATTTGGCACAAAAGGTAATTCACAAAATTAGATTTTCACTTGTTGTTATTGTTCTTTCTTTCCTTCCCGCTTCAGGCTGTTTCTCTTGGCATCCTTCCTCAGTTTGTCCCGGCGTTGTTAACGCTTCTTTTGATCAACATTTCAGTTTGGTTTCAGTCCAAGTGTACCTGAACGCACCGTCTGAGCACTGAACCTGAATGTCTCAAGTCCTATTGAAGGATTTGACTTAACAGAGCCTGTCCTTAAATAAAAGCGGTAAAAATAGCCTGTCTGAAAACGCTGGGAATTACAAACAGGCCTATCAGAATGTGTTTACATGTGCGGGGAGGCGTATAAACAGTGTGTTCGCTCCGCAGCGTCCTCCTCGGTACGTTTGTTAAGCGTTTAAATGTTTTCTCTCAGCGGCAGCCAGAACCAAGGTGACCCGAGGTTCCCAATTCTCACCGAGCCGCGAATCCACCTTTGACCCGAAGACCTCGACGCAGACTCCGGTTTCAGTTTACAGTTCTCGACTCTTCTTCTCGACTCGGTGTTTCTATTCCTGTCTGTGTTTCTATTTATTTGTCTACTTCTTCTTTCATTCGGCTTAATACAGCAGGACGTATAACGTGCGCCTATATGCGTCTCCTATAACGAAAGCTGATTCGTCACATCATGTTCGTTTTGTTATATTTAGGACAAATCTGATTACACGTTTGACTCTGTAGGAGAAACATGTTGACAGGCTGCTGAATTGCCTTCAGTTTCCTAAATGTAATCACATCCTGCACAGTGTTTATCACATGTTGTTTAAAGGTGCATTTCACTGCGTTCATTATCCAGCTGGTATTAAATTACCTCTCGAGTCAAAGCAAGCTGAGCGTCTACAACAACATGAGAGAGGAAACCGTTAACGGGATCTGTTCGACCAACTAAATTATCTGCCGTTGTATCCGTACTTGGTAGGGGCGGAGCTTAAATCTGAAGTGGGTGGGGCTAGTTAACAGCTGAAATTGGTATATGCAAGTTACATTTATAACAATATTTTAACTCATATTTTCCTAATTCTCAACTCTACAGTACATTTGGAGTCCAAACATATTGAGCTTTGTACATGTTGTTTATGGTATTTACTGTTCGTTTTTTTGTGTAGAGCGTTTTTATTTCAGTGTTATATAATGTGTGTTTAGATAAGATTTCAGTAATTCAGTTTCCCAACGGATTCAATCCTGGGAAAATACAGATCGAAACAAATATCTATTGTTTGATTATCTATGGGTTATCTAAGGTGATTATCAAAATGATCAACAAACTGTAAATAGTAATAATGATACACAGAGCTAACTGTGAAGAGTGAAGTAAGTTAAGGAAGTAAAAGTACTGCAAGCTGATCACAAAGGATTAAATGGATAAATGTTGCAGACATTGACACATTTTACTCTGAGGATAGTGATACACAACCCGTACTAGATACTTGCTGACATCTTCCAGCTTGTTCTTTTTAGATAAAAACTTTGCATCCCCGAAATGTTCTTCTGTGCGTCACGTCTCAAAACCTTCTGTCAGTTGGCTTTCTTTGTCCGAAGCTCCAAAATGTTCAGTGATTCACACACACACACACACATTTGTTTTTATTCTACCTGGCTGACACACTCGTCCTCCCACCAGCCTGCAGACTGTTTTGTCTGCGAGATTTAAAAAAACAAAACAAAAAAAGCCCGGCTGAAAAACATGTTAATATCCCCGAAGCAGAGAGTGGGAGTGATTATCTGGATAAGGCCGCGGTAGATAAAATAAAAACACAGTCAGCCAAACGCTTAGATAACGCTCGACAACACAACAGACTTTCGTTCACTGGAGCGATGCCACGATGAGGCCAGAGGATGGCCGAGCATCTCGTGAGTGAAAGACTGAATCAGCTGTCAGTGCTATCATAGCTATCTCGAGATTAACATGTCGGCCAAATGTCAGTGCAGCGGCGTAGTAAACACGGCGATGACTCGCCGGTCAGGAATTCAAGGTATCCAGCTAAAACTGGGAGATTTGTTTCAACATTTCAATGACGACACTGAAACGTGAAGCAAGAAACTGAAATACAGTCACACAGTGAAGCTAAAGGCCTAAAAAACTCAGTTTCCAATGAACACTACACCAGTTTAACTTCAGCAGACACTGGTTGTGATTTACAGGTCAAAAGAGGTTTCATCTCCATGAAAAGACTAAAACTGACACCCAGAGAGAGCTGCACTCACAACACTCAGCCCTCTTCCTCTTATTCTTTCTTTAAATCGGTCTGCTTTAGAGGTAGCCCAACAGAAAACATCGGCACGAATCATTTCTGTAACTGTTTTGAGGCTGAGGGAAAGCGAGTTTCATCCAGAAAGCGCTTGTTCGGTTTTGTTGCAGACGGCGTGATGCGAGTCAGGTTGGAGGAAAAAGAAACATCTTGTTGAGAGAGAGTTTGCCGTCTTGTTTGGGCGTCAATAAAAAGCTTGATATCAGCTTCGTCGTGTTTTTTAAGTATGTGTGGATAGACCCACAGGTAAGAGCCGTTATGAAGCCGAGTGCAGCGACTCCGCCGGCTCACAGCTAATCTAAAGACCAAAACTGTTTTTTGTACCAGGCTGTAAACATGTTTATTTCCGCTGTGAAACATGGGGACTTATGGAGACTGACGCCCTTTCTTTTGTTGTGTGTAGTACAAAGAGAACCATCCTCCTGTGTGTGTGGGCTGTTGCTGATCGGCTACTCGTGAATTTTCCTGGTGTATGGACGCTGTTTTCTGTCCGTTCACTTGTTTTAAATGAGAGATGGGACCATGAGGAAGCTGCTGTTGTATTATTCTTATTTATACATGCAGCTGTTATGGAGCAACATTATCATTTATTTGGAGTTGAGTTTGAGTTCACCTGTCCAACATTGACTCTCTTTTCACTCTGTTTTTGGTCTCCACCGACTCCTGAGAGAAATATCTGTCTCTTTAGCCGCTAAATGCCGTTTGCTGCCGAGCTGGTTATGTACAGTTGTCATGAACGGGGAAATTAGCTACAGAGACCAAAACTGTTTTTTGTACCAGGCTGTAAACATGTTTATTTCTGCTGTGAAACATGGGGACTTATGGACTCACTTCTGGAGCCAGACTCAAGTGGACGTTAGAGGAACTGCAGAAACCACATTGGTTTCACTTCACAGCCACTAGCCACCAATACATTAAAGAGACAGTTGGGTTTTTTAGCCTTAAGCTACAACAGTAAAACCATCCGTCCATTAAAAGCAGCCAGTAAAAACAAGGTTGACGTCTCATCTGTGATGCTGCACAACGCTGCAGTGATCCCCACAAAGCCCTCTTAGCATGACATAATGCTTCACAGTTCACGGCCCTCATCATATTCAAAGTAGGCCAGTGTTGTGTAACTTTGTAACCATGTCTGTTATTGGCTCATACCAAGTCAGACTCAATCTCACATAACAATCTGAGCTCATATTTGCCATTTGGCGGACGCTTTTATCCCAGTCCGTCCTGCAGTGTCCTCAGTGTGGGGATAAAGTCTAAAACACACACCAGGACTTAATAAGCACTTTCACGGTCTCACTTACTGCCTCGAAGCTCCCCCAGTTGCCCGGTTGTGTGAGAAAACAAACCAAAGGGAGGGGGGCCTGTGTAACATAAGACAGCATTCACTCTCTTCCCAAAAAAAGCGCACAATGGCTTCATTTGAAGCAGCACAGAAAAGTCACATTGTTGCAGATTGCACAACAGACTGAGGAGCGAGGAGGAGGAGGAGGAGGAGGAGGTCATTTGATGCTATTGACGAGCAAATTGGGAGGCGCGGGTGAGCTCCGGTTTGCAAAAGGAAAAATATGGAAAGCGTTTTGTTTGTTTTTTTTAGCCTGAAAGGAGCAAATGATGAAATCCCGTCCGTCCTGCAGCTCGGACGTGAAGCCGAACATCCCGCGCGAGCTGAAAACCTTCACGACGGAGGGAGGACGTCGGCAAATCATCCGTCTTCGTCATGAGCCGGACTCAGACAATCACACCGACACCCTCCCCTCCTTCATATGAACACATTCAGACAGGCCATGCGCACATTAACAGATGACGGGGGTGAAAAAGGTCGCCGCCTCTTTACTTACGGGTCAAAAGCCGCGGCGCTCGGCGCAGAATAGCAGTCACTCAATTAACGTAAAGCTTTCTGTTCACATAAGTGCTCGACTGTTTTCCCACCATGTTGTTTGCGGGTCAAGTTATTTGTACAATAAGTGTTTCATGATAATACGGACGCCTCAGATATGAAACAGTTGATTTACGAGGATTTCCTGCTACATATTTGACTTCTGGACTGTCACCGACTGAATATAACTTGTGGAATTCATTATTTTAAGTATTCAGGTTGCTGTAATTAGTTGCAACCTGAATCTGAAGTCAAAACAGTGACTCATTTTTCTTAAAGATGTCGGATTTTGACTTAAAGCCAACATTTTAACTATTAAATGTTCACGTGCAGCCACCGTTAAAGCTTGGAAGAAGAAGAAGAGGGTGAGTTGAGGGGGTTGTAATTAGAGCTGCAGCGATTCCTCTAGTACCACGAGTAACTCGATTACATGAAAATGATCGAGGGATTTCCTCAAAGCCTCGTGCTTACGTTACAGTCTTCTTCTGCAAAGTGGAAGAAGATGGAAGCAGGTAACGTGTGTGGACAGTGTTGACAGCGAAAATGAGCAAACTATTTCAGTTACGAGACGTTTCCCCCCCCTCAAAACTTTCTTATCACAGCACTGCTACTGTTCTTTAGGATTTAAGTTAAATAGTAAAAACTGGAAGCTTTCTTCCACAGGAGCAGTTGGTGCAAAGTCATTTTCATGACTCCATAATCATCCAAAGACTGTTCCTCTCTCTGTTCATGTGTTGATTACACCAAGATAAATCCGCCCCCTGGTCATGGAGCCGAGCCAACAGCATAAAAATGCAAATTGGGTTCATTCTCTGTTCAACGGTACAAAAAGAAAAAAAGCTACACGGTGAGATTTCAAGATTATAACCCTGAAATTACACAAAGACACTGATGGAAATGAGTCACTGTATTAAAACACGCAGCAGAAATGTCATTTGTTTTT
Source organism: Collichthys lucidus (assembly GCA_004119915.2). Classification (NCBI taxonomy): domain Eukaryota; kingdom Metazoa; phylum Chordata; class Actinopteri; family Sciaenidae; genus Collichthys; species Collichthys lucidus. Next base: position 3,556,938 of record CM014089.1, read on the forward strand.
GTAAGTGCTAACAGCTTCTAGGCAAAAGCATGAGCCCATAAAGTATCTCTGCATGAAATGACAGACTGAAAACAATTTTATGATCATCTGCTGAAGGAAAATCCAACATAAGTCAGAAATGTTTGGGATGGGAAGTCCAAGACACACTTATTTTTGAAAGATTAAAACTCCTCGACTGTCACGGCACGGTCAGGTTAGACCTCAAAACGAATCTTTGACTCCCTGGTGAAGAACAAAACACCTTAAAATAGTTTTAAAGCTGCAAAAAGACAAACCGAATCTATTACTCAACATCAGCTAATCAGGTTAATGTGGTGAACACCTCCAGCAGACACAGAGCGAACATTAACCTCCCATTGCAGCCGTGTTGCACATGTAGTTTTTTGACTGGCGAGCCAATATGTGAAGCCAAAGAGCAGAAACAAAGAGCTAAAAGAGGCTAAAAGAGGCTAAAAGAGGTTAAAAGCTGCATCGAGCTGTAAAATTGGTGTCGATTCACACACCATGCACGACACGTTTACTTTATATGTTGACACAACCATGATACCTTTAGTTGATGTACTTCGGCATACTGAGGTGACACTAATAAATAATGAGTACATAAACTTCACTGCATAATTCAAATTATTAAATATAAGTTGTGGCCTTAAAGCATCAAGTCGTCTGAGTCACATTTCTGTCTGATTTTCTCCCATAAAAACACAGTTGCAAGTTTGCTTTAGGTAAGTCTGATATAAAAAATAAATAACAATAAATCCTCCCGTCATTAAGATCATAAGTTTGTGATTAACACCGAGCAGAGTTAGAGACAGTTGTGTTGTGATCAGCACCTGGCTGCCCCAGAAGGAAGTCACCAAACAATGTGAGGGAGGTGGGTGGGGTGGTTTCTACTTGTCAAGTACAGAGGCAATTTTATTTACATATGTAAAAGACACCATCTGGAGTACTGTAAACCTCCAACGCCCCGCCGAGCCACACTTGGCTGCGCTCCAGACTCCCAACAGTCAGGTCCGGGGGTTGGATCCCATCGTTTAGAGGGGAAGCGACATGGTTTGTATACAAAGAGGGAGGCAGAGGTCGAAGTTCTCCAGCGGTTCCTCCTCCTCCTCCTCCTCCTCCGTCAGTTTGGGAAGAGGCTGCCAAAGCAGACGGAGTCTGAGCCAAGTGTCTCGTGGAGGTTGGACTTTTTTTGGGCAGATGTAATGACATCAGCTTTACGAGGAAATTTCAGGTAGCAACCGCCACTGCATGAAGAAGAGAATGCATGGCTAGAGATCCTTGTCATTAAAGGAGGGAGTTGAACTTTCATGCTTGAGCACAGGAAACAACGTGCAGAGATGTATAGTAACGAAGTGGAACCACTTAAGTACTGTACTTAAGTACTAAAATGCAGTATCTGTACTTTTTTGGAGTATTATTTTTTTCCCCAACTTCTACTTTTACTGCACTACATGTCATATTTTACTCGGATACATTTTTCATGTGCTGAGTCGTTACTCGTTACTATTGTAGCGTCCAGCCGGACACGTGATGAATGACGAGGCGATATTGAACAAACTGCATTTATTGCTGAACGGTTTGGTTCCAGGACTCGGTGACTGTCGGCCGGAACCACGCCAAAAAAACCAACTGAACAGTCCCGGCCTCACATCAACCTCGCTCGTGCGCCGTACGTCACACACCTGACTCACCCAGGTGCGCTCTCTCACCTGCTGCCCCGCCCCCTCGCTCTGCATTCATTCAGACGCATTCACAGACCATGGGAAATCACAGAACTCTACCATGAACATTGTAACACTGTAACATTAGAAGTTGTGCCTTAATAAATATTTGAAATAATATAAACAACAGTACTTGTACTTGTACTTTTAATTTCAGTACTTGAGTAGCAATTTTTTTACATACTTCTACTTGCAATACTTAAGTACAAAACATTTTGAATACTTTAGTACTTTTACTTAAGTATGGTGTTTAAAGAACACTTCAACTTCTACTCAAGTCAGTTTTTTGATATAGTACTTGTACTTCTGCTCCACTCCTTTATACATCTCTGACAACGTTACACTACTGAGGTAATTTATGGACTTTCCCTGTGGAAAGTAACGAACCACTCAACTGTTGTTTGCCCAGTCAGCCGTGTGGCTAACTAAAGCTAAAACCCGGCGAGAAAACCACCTCGGTAGGCTGCAGTGTTCCCTGCCAGGCTGGACACGGCTGGTTTCGGAGGTTGTGTTTTCGATTAGGCCGTGTTCACTGGAAGGTAGAGATTGACGCTAGATCACGTAGCGATGTTGGCTACTGGAAAACGACGATCGACATCCACGACGAGTTCCTCACGATTCGACAGGAAACTGAGGAAGTAAATGGGACTCTGCGACTTTAAACGACTACCGACGTCCATCCCCGTTTGCCTTATCCAGGCTAATGAATAATGGAGGATCAGTTTAAATGCAGTTAATTCACATGCTGGTTTATGGGCAAGTATCTGTGTTTAAGCTGTGGGTGTGTTCTCCTGCAGGGACACAGTGTTTGGAGAGTCAATTCCAAGATTTATAAGTGTTACGAGTTGGAGGGGGGATGAGGCGCGGATGTTTTATTGGTTTTCTTGTCCGTCTTCCAACATAGTGGCGTGTGTGTCATTACCACTCTCAAACTTTCCAGTCGCCGTGCAGATCGCTCCAGCTGTTTCAAGCCTCTTTGGCCTTCGAGACGATCCAAGCTTCTCTGGAAACAACCCGTATTGTTTTGGATATTTAATTTCTGCAGATTTGAAGCACGAACACACCATCACGCCATGACCTGTTACAATAGTCTTGTGCACAAGCGTGGTCTTGTTTTGGATGGTGGTCAAAAGGAACGCTGTCCACGTAGTACTGCAGCTAATCTGCCAGGCCAGCTTTTCCTGGAAGGCTTTCTCTGGATCCGCGCTGCTCAAAAGTTTATCACCCGGACATACCGAGAGACAAACAAGCAAGCCAAAACCTCCAAACTGGCCGGCCCTCAGCTCCAGCAGGCCGTGGCGTTGTTAACGTTCACAGCACAATGCTTCTCTTATCCGTCCTCTCTCCTCTCTTAAAGCCAGCAACTTTCTAATCTCCAAAGTGGGTTAAACCAGTCTGGGGAATGTCTTTAAGGATGAGGGCAATTTTTAGGCCGATTCCAGGGATAAGAAGAAGAAGAAGAAGAGTCTCTCTCTTTTTATGTCGTGACAGATGGAATTCATCACTTGCACTCTTTCTGTGCAGACTCCTCCTGTGACCTGCAGGCCAGTTTAAGAATATTAAAACTAGCTCCAGGACGATAAAGTTCAGCCTGACCTTTGCACTGCGGCGAGTGATTCTTAAGGCCGAGGTCATCTGGGCTTGTCGGTGCATTAAAGAGGCAATAAGTTTGGGTTTTACAAGCCAATAATTCAAAACAGATTATCTACAGCGAGGGGTGGTGAAAGGGTGATGATCCATCTCCAACACAGTTTCTTCTCTGTGAAGCAGTTTGGCATCTTTTCAGCTCATTATTTACTCACAGCGATCTCCGAAGAACGCGACCTGTGCAGCACCACGTGGAAGATCTAGCAGCTAAAGAGTTGAGCCGGTGAAGACCAAAACAGAGATAATACATAAGAGTATATTGGTCTCCAAATGAATGCGAATGTTTCTCCGTGTTCGCAACAATTTATAGCATGTAAAAAGTTGTGTTTACAACAAAAACACCTAGTAAAGAACATATATTAGACTTCACTAACAAATTGTCTGGGTGTTCATTGTTTTTGGGGGGTTTGCCAGTTCAATGCTTTAAAAGTGTTGCTTCAATTTTGAGTCAGGTCCTCGGAGACAAGTCCAATCCAAGCATCAAGTTGTTATTTTTGCCTCAAGTCTGCTCTTCTGACTATTAAAAGTTACTTTTCCGCTGGTAATTTTCATAATTTTGGAGTAAAATATCTCCAACCTGACAGTTTTTAAACTTCTCAGCTGTAGGATGAAGCTGAGCAACCGAAGCCAATTTTAAAACATTCGTTCCAAAGCGCATCATGTTACGGACTGATGAGTGTGTGAGCAAGACGGTCAAATTTAGTCCCTCATTGACGTGAATGGGGTGGACAAAATAATAAAAACACCTGCAGTATCACGCTCTGGGACAAAAACACTGTATCAACAGCTCACAGACTGTAGACTGAACCAGCTTTACAGGCATATTTGACTGTTTTTCCATTTACCGCCTGTTACTGTAGAGACTGTTTACACAAAGGGAGCAGAAAGTGTGTCAGGATCTTGCTCGAGGACACTTCAACAGGCTCCACCGGTTGTTTATTTAGCTTGCTAATTGCATAAAGTAACGAAACACCATCCCTGAGATCACAGGGAACGATCTCTCCTGCTACACCCGAACCTGTTTTCATACCGCGACTGTATCAAAGACTTTTACATGAGCTACTCTGCAAAGAATGCCGGCTGGCAGCGGGTGAGTCACAGGGCAGCGGTGTTTGAAGACGTGTTTCCACACAGTGAGATGTACAAGGCCGAGGAGGGTCCACGTGAAAGACGAGCATACCTCTCTGACAGGAAAACTGCTCGACAAAGCTGCAGTGTTCACCTGCAGAGACCGACGTGTTCGACCAGGCGGAGCGGGGAAAAATGTCAAACACAGATCCTCTATTGACCCGGTGATGCTGTGAGGAGGACGAGGAGGAGGAGGAGGTGCTTTTGATTTAGTTTCCTTTAATTGCCCAAACGCTGGAAAACAAACCTCAGCGGAGAGTCGGAAGACTGCAGCACGAGTCGGCATCAAAGAAAGCCAGACGAGGACACGTAGCGCTAAAAGATGCAAAAAAAAAATAACAAGTGAGGAGGATGAAATAAAACCGAGAGAGAGAGAGAGAGAGAGAGAGAGAGAGAGAGAGAGAGAGAGAGAGAGAGAGAGAGAGAGAGAGAGAGAGAGAGAGAGAGAGAGAGAGAGAGAGAGAGAGAGAGAGAGAGAGAGAGAGAGAGAGCGCGAACACCAACGGTGCTGTCGCCAAGGCCAAAAAACAAAATTGGAATCCGGCAGCCTTCAGCCGACCACATCAATCACACGAGAGCGCCGTATCTCGTTCCTCTGCAGAGAATCTAATAAAGCTGTACTATTCAAACGGATTAAGTGCCTCATTGTCCGACTCGGTCTGACTGCTGTCTGTGCGAGCCCCCCTCCCCTCGCATGCCGCAGGAACCGTGTCACCCTTTGGGATCATTAATAGTGAGTATTGTTCTCCGAGGAGCTCCAGAGGCAACAGTTGGCTTAAATATGAAGTGTTTTAGACTCTTGACTTGAAAACAAGCAGCATCTGGTGCAGGAGCCGCTGGTAATTATCCACAATCAGCAACACGGAGAGGAAAATATTCATCATCGCAGCGTCCAGGTTTAAAAAGGACCAAGAGGAGGAGGAGGGGTGAGGTCACAAGGTCAAAGCCGAGATCGTAAACTGAACTTTTACAAGCGGGACGGAGAGGAAACGCATCATCTGAGGTTCTCACACTGTGGCACAAGTATGCGACCTCCTTGTACCTGGGGGAAGAAATCAAAATAAAGCACTGGACTAACTGAAAACAAGTTGTTCATGTAGTTTCAACGTCAGTACGGTAAAAAACTGACAGCTGTGGTCGCCAGAATTTTATATATATTACGGTAAAAGGACATTATTGTTGATTTCGGGTTTAAGGTTGACATTTTATTCCATATATCTACAGACAAAACTGCCAAACAAGGACGGTAAAACATGCAATTAAATATGACGGCAATCTCTAACATGAAATACTTTCCTCTATATTTAAAGGTTTTCAATATGACTGTGTTTTACGGTATGCACGGCATATTTCACGGTCTTTTACTGTCGTGGTTTGAACTGAGTAAAAAGTTAGAGAAACACTGATCTGAGGTAAATATTCGTGGCGTGTGTGTGTGTGTTATGTTTACCCGATCAGTTTCATTTATTTTCCCAGCACGAGGGCAGACGGGGGGGGGGGGTGTTCCTTTCCTTTCACCTCGCTCTCTGAACCCTTCCCTCGCTGCACGCCGCCATCGACGACAGGCGGGAAGTGGCAAAGAGAAAACAGGCAGAGAGAGAGAGAGAGGGGGCTGAAAGTGCCTGTCTGAGCGGCTTAATGATGCAATCTGCCAGAAACAACCCCCCTGCTCTCCCCCCGCCGCCTCCCGAAATCTCCCTCCTCCTCCACCTCCTCCTCCTCCTCCCGCCAGCTCCAGCGATGACATCACCTCCCTGAGAAGCAGCACCATGGCAGGGAACAGTTGCAGGGCTGCATGCGGTTGTTGGAAATGTTTTTTCCGACAGCAGTTACGTTACTTCAAGCTGTCACACCAGCGGCAGAGCGGATTGTTTCCAAGATTAGTGACTTCATGTGTTGTAATTCTTTTAAATTTTCAGGAGAAAATGTTGGACCCGGCGATGAAAAAAAATCCAGCAATCCGAGCTGCGTGTGAAGGAGCAGAAACCTAGGCTGATACGTGTTTGTATTTATTCATGATGTGAACATGTCAAACATGTGAAAATTATTAATTCTCAGTCATTTCTAATGTTGTTTTGGCTCTAAATTCAACCAGAGGTCCAAATAAACCCACATTTTATTTACCACTATGTTACACTGCAAAACATTTCCAATTAATCATGTGATTTTTTTGTTATTTTCCTTAGAAAACTGACAAAAAAAGTCTAAAGACTTAAGATAATTATTGTATTTAAACATGTTTTGTGTTTATTTAATATCTTAAAAACAAAAACTCCAAAGTCAGCCGGGTTTAAATTTTCTCATTATGACAGACACCTTGCAGCTAAATCATCTTTCTCACGAAAACCAATCTACAACCTCCGTGGCTCTTAACTGAAGCCAGAAGCTGCAGTTCCTCTAACGTCCACCTGAGGCTGGCTCCAGCAGTGAGTCAGTCTCCATAAGTCCCCATGTTTCACAGCAGAAATAAACATGTTTACAGCCTGGTACAAAAAACAGTTTTGGTCTCTGTAGCTAATTTCCCCGTTCATGACAACTGTACTGAGGGTGAATTTATATACAACTCACCTGTTCACATTATATTAAGGCTTAAAGTTATGCAGGGTTAAGAGCGTGGACGCTTTGATTGACAGGTACGATTGCGCCATCCATGTTTTATACCGACTATGGCGAAGTCTTGTCACTCTGTTGGTCGAAAGCTCGTTTCCAACCCCACCACGACAAATCTAACGTAGTGAAATGGGCAAAAACCAGCAGCCAGATCAATCAATAATAAAAAATAATCATTAGTTGTAAAGAACGTTGAACACACTTTCCTACTCACCATGTGTTTGGCATAACAAGCTGTAGATATGCACGACTTGACATTTTGCCCACAAACCTCTCTCACACACGACGAAGGAGAAATAAGCAGCCAAGAAGAAGAAGAAAAAAAAAAAAAGCTCAATGGTGTAAAAAAATGAATAAAATAAACATTAACAACTCGGCTGCAGTTATGCCACAGGACAGCTCACACAATCACCACATAGTCTGGTGTAAACTCATTAATCGTCGATTCTGCAGGAAAAACACAACTTTTACGATCAGCGGCCGCCTGTTGAAGCCAATTAGGTGATTGAAGGGCTTCAGCGTGAGAGGCTGGCCTGCTGTTTAAACCGGCTCTGAAATCTGACATTGATCGGACTGACACAGGAGGCTGAGCAAATGAAAATGCTGATTGAGGGGTCTTCTGATTGCTCTAATGGCAGATGGAGCAGCCGAAGCCCATTACGCCGAGCATCCAAAAGGGTTTTTCCCCCAAATCGCCTGAGCAAGCACAAATGCCATCTCCGTTCAGATCACGAGGAGGGAGAAGGATCAACGCCGAGGGTCCATGTCTAATCTCGGACTCGTTGAGAGGAGCGTTGAAATCTGAAAGGTTAAGTGCTTCTTTCTTTTTTTTTGTTTCCCGATCGAGGTCTGCACCTCGTCAAGTTATTAGAAGTGAACGAAGCCGATACAGTGCTGGCTTCTTTTATCTGTTGAAGGGAGAGTTTTATGTTAATGAACATTTCAAATTAAAGGTGGAGACAGATTATTACTGACATTTTTACACCACACGACAGGAAGAATCTTCAAAATGTCTCTTTAAAAAGTGTTTCCTAATCTATTTAACCGATTCTGTGCTTGACACCGTCATTGGCGAACATTTTATTAGCCTTTGGTTTTTCATCAGTGGCAAGAAAACATCAAGACATGCATCCAAAAACTGTGTTTGCATTAGCGACCGAACTATTGCAGTCTAAACCGGAGCCAGACAACATTGTACAAGCGTTAGGAGGTGAAATATCTCTTGTGTGTGTGTCTCTTAAGTTAATTACTCAAAATATACGGCAGGCTTGTTTTCAGTTTCAGCCAATAATGTCCTTATAGCTGCTTATGATTACATTATAGTGTGTTATAACGTGTCTATTAATGTTCATATCCCGCTTTTAAATGCTAAATATGAAGTAAAAATGTTGTTTAACGTCGTCTGTTGTAGATTCACATCAGCGTTTATTCAAAACAAACAGCACAAATCACACAGCTTTTGTTTTTGTCGTTTATAATTTAAAAATAAGTACATATGTTGATTTTATTTGTCGCCATTATTTATTTAGTAGTTCTGTCCTCTGTCCACTGACCTGAAGTGGGGCCTGTCTCGACCCGCTGACATTTGCAGGCCTCAGATTTGTTGTGCTGCGAGGCTGACAGCGAGGGCGGATGAATATTTATGCCGCTGCCGCCTCCCGAGAGAAGCCGCTCGGCATCTCAGAGAGAGGATGACAGCTGACGGCAAACATCTACCGGACTGACTGCCGTGCATCGCCGCACTTCTTACGTCTCAAATTCTCAGGTTTTTTTTTTTACAAGCTTTATTAATCCATCACGTGATGAAAAATAAAATGTTTTACTTTAATCATTAAAGTCTGAAAGCAGCACGGTGCTTCATAAAGAAGACGGAGACCGCTGAGAGACGAGGAAACGAGCTGCATCAGGATGATTTGCATTCGACTGAAAAAGTGTGGACAAAGACGACGTCGGCGCTCAGGGGACTCCGTACAAGTGGAAAGAAAACATAACTTTCATTTTGTTTTTCTACCTTGAGTGGAAAGTTTTACATGCTCTGCTGTGTGCCGAGTGAGTTTTATGACCCTGCAAAAAATAAAATAAAGAAAGAAGTGAGAACTAATTTCCTCGTCTCCCTCCTGAAAAAAAAACCTTGGTACCCAGAGGAGGTTTTCAGCCTCCACGGCTGAACGTCTGCCGTGTTTGTTCAGCTCGAGAGGCTGATATCACCACACTGGATCTGAAGTGTTGCTCACCTCGGCCCCCCAACTGTTTTTTAACAACAGCCACGACTGCAATAAAGCGACAATTTCAGCAGATATTCCTCCGGCGGGAGTCAAGCGGGGACGGCGGCCGGTTTTTACTTCAAGCTCCTGCACGTCTGGAGTCTTGAATCACTGTTCATATCGCTCGCGGGAGCCAACAAAAGACACCAAATATGAATTTATGGCCCTCGCTGTGAGATAGGAGCTGTGTGCCGCTAAAGTAGAACAAGCCTCTCTCCATCCCCACAGGTCGTAATCTCCCAGGAAAGGAGGAGAGAAAATAACATCTCTATGGCAACTGCCGGTCTAAAAAGGTGAGACGTTAGGATTCAGGAGGAGACACGCCGTCCACAGGCTGCAGGACGGCGAGCACAGACACAAACGTATGTTTCACCCTGCAGTTAGAAACAACAAGAGGAAAGTGCTGATTTATCTAATACCAGGAAATCAACATCAACTATAAAGACAAATCCGCTGAGTGAACTGAGGTCAAACATTTACTAAGGATGCACCGATTTGACATCGGTATCGGTTTGCAATACCTGCGCAGTAAATGTTCCGAGGGGCGGTGGTAAAACCTGAAGTTACAACACAACGGAGGCGGCACGAAGCAGCTAACTCTGAAGGAGATGAACTGACAGTTATTAAATAAAGTAATTCAGTACATTTATATCTGTTTGTTTGTTTGTTTTAAAATAGGAAAGAAATGTTTAAAGTCAGATGTTTCCTTGCACGATGGAATGATCCCCGTCCCGTTTGTTCCGCGATGTTTTTCTGAATCGGCCAAAACTAAACCACAGATATTGGTATCGGTGCATCCCTCGATAAAACCTGCAAAATGAGAGCTTTCATGCAGCGTGCAGGTCTCAGTTTCAACAGGTCTGTTTCTTCGGAGGTGACGAGGAGCACCGTGGGCTGATGGGAAATGTTTAGCATGGATATTGGCACAGAAACAATCGATCAACCATGATCTCAGGTGTTTTTTTACTGCTCTGTTTAAGTCAGGTGACCTGTTCAAAAAAGTTTAAACTGAATCATTTTTGAGATCCTGGTCTACAAGTTGGATCTTATTTGTTTTGATGACATAACGTGGCAACCTCAGCAAAAAGGAGTCGATCATACAGAGTGGAAACAAACCGACGGGTCAAAGGTGAAGCGGGAAGTTTGTCTGTGCCGGATGTTTGACCGTTTCACTTATAAACATCATCGACCGTTTTCCCAGACTAACTCCACGTGAACATGGAAATAACAAAAGCATGAACCTATAACTAGAAACTGAAGTGTTCCTGAATCAGGATGAAACACTCGATGGCGTCGAGTCTCGTCTCACCTGCAGAGATCTAAACTCCAAACTGAAACATCGCCGAGTCACAGGTCATCATTAAGTATTCATTCACAGTCAGTGTCACTGATAACGTGTGTGTGTGTGTGTGTGTGTTATACTACGTATGTAATCTGTTACATGCTCCCGTCCAAAGGTCGGGCCACACCCGGTTTTGAACGCCAGACAAAATAATAAAAGCCTCGACAAAGTGACAGCAGGCATCACTTGTTGCCGTGGTGCCCACCTGTCGCCAGGTGATGACTGAATATTTAATTAAGACGATAAAACTCAACTGTTTTTTTTTTTTATTATAACAAACATTCAGAGATATGACGAGTCACGGTGGCAGCAGGTTTAGTAGGCCGCTCCAGAAGTTCCTCTTCTAGAAACTCAATCCAGCTCCTCCTGGAGGACCCCGAAGCGTTCCCAGTCTAGATGGACTATGTAGTCCCTCCAGCAGGTTCTGGGTCTGCCCCAGGATCTCCTACACGTTGAACGTGCCATGATGCCTAAAAGGCCCAAACTACCTGATGGGACGGAGCAGCGGCTCTACTCTGACTCCCCTCCGGACCATTCTTTTGGTCACTACATAAACCTCATGACCATAGGTGACCTCTCTTCCCGGTACAAGCACCAACCCGCCCGTCCATTTTCCCATCACTCATGAACAAGACTAGAGATGCACGGTACCCCGCGGTGCCAAATCATAACGGTTCCTACTATACTAGAAATTCTACACGACCGTACTACCGTGGATTACTATCCTACCGCCTCTGCTCTCCTCCCGGCTCCTCGCTGCATGCTACTCCATCGTAAACAAACCAACATGGCAACTACTGCAACCGACCTACACAGCTGCTGAATGATTGGCTGTTTGCCTGTTACTGGTGATATGATAGGCTGTTTCCGCACGTTGGCTCCGCCCGTCTGTTAGCTGATTGGCTGTTCGTGCATTTCAGCCGGCAAGAACGAACTCCATGAAGACAGCTCCGATAGAAACTCGCTTCGAAACAAACAACAAGCTAAAGTTCTGTCTCGCCCAGACGCTCACAGTCACAAACACGAGACGACACACTCACCATAACTTGTACAATTACACTGCAGATCATAAAAATAATACTAATAATAAAAAAAGGCAGCAGTATCGCGAGAATACCCGGAACCGTGATACTTTGTCTGGTATAGTATCGTGGTTACTTATTTTGGTATCGTGACAACTCTAAACAAGACTCTGAGATACTTGAACTCCTTCGCTGATAACACCACAAAACAAATAAACGTAATTTGTTTTATCCCTTTAAGACCAACAAACTCATGCAAACTCATCCACTATGACAAAATATAAAAAGGTGTCTTTTTTTTTTTTTTTTAGCCCATAACTCGAAACGATTCAGTGAAATGTCAGCAGCTGAATACATTAATCTGTGAAGGCAGGAGGCCTTTCATTAACTGACGTCTTTGTCGACGGATGAAAAATTAATCAGGCTGTTTGTAAAGAATCGTTTATCTTTTTTCTTTTTTTAGAAAAGACGAGAGAAGGGGAGATACATGTGACAGGTCACAGTTAGTCCCAGTGCATGTATATTATAAGATGAACTGATTCAATCAATCGATTTCTATCACTGTAACCTGATTTGGTCTGCGGGTTTCGGTTGTTGGTTGGACAAAATAAGACATTTGAAGACCTAAACTTGGGATTTAATATAATTTCATAAATGAATCTATTATTTAATTAACTGAGAGGATAATTTGGTGACAATGCTAACGCCTGATCTGCAGTTTATCTATGGAGTCATGTCGGCCGCAGCGCCCAACTGTTTACATGAAATACTTCTTCCACCACAGGTAAATCATTAGATAATTGATTTTTTTTACCATTTTCTTTAGTGTTTCCTGACATTTTATTGATTATACAATCACCCAATTAATCAATAATTGATCAATAATGAAACGTTTACAGAGTTAAAGCCATAAACTTCAGCAGAGTCTCTGAAAATGGAGCCTCAAATGAACAAACAAGTGCAGCATGTCTTTTTGTTTTTATGCCAAAAGCCTCTCTGAGCTCAGATCAGCTGGAAACCAACTGGACCTAGACGACATAAGTTTGGTGAGATGCATTCTGGGAGCCGACCCCCTAACAGATCCGGGAGAGCGCCCGAGATTAGATTCACGTTTGCAGCTATTTTCAGAGCAAAACACGGCGTCCGCGAGCCAGAACAAGGCCGATAAATCAACGGATAATTATCAGAGGTTTGTGTTCTGTCGTGAACAGAAAGAGATCTTTGAGGAGAGAGAAGAGTGAGAGCTTTAAAAAAAACTCACAGAGGAATCTTATAAAGACCAGATGTGAACGAAGGAAGGAGGGAAGAAGGAAATCTCAGTTTCAACATCCACACAACTCTGCACAAGATTTCACTTCATGACTGGACAACTGGATCGTATGAAATGTTTTCAGGTTATCCAGTATGTAGCTGCTGTTAGTGTGGGAATCCTGAGCGAGCTGGCGATGTAACCACGCTCAGCGACTTCCGCGTAAATGGCAGAGGCCGAAGAGGACGCTGACGGAGGAAGCTAAGGAGAGATAAGGAGAGAGCGAGCGAGCAAGAAGCCACCGAAAGAGAGTAAATGTGGGACTGACTTTCAGTCAATACAAGTGAATCTCACTGTTGCAACCAGGGTAGCTGCCCCCTGCAGGCCAATAGATAAAATGCAGGTTTAAGACACTTACACCTCAGCTTCATCCATTAATTATACACGTCAGTGTATAAAAATGATGCTCCCAACCTTTCCTGGATTGTCTCGGGGGAACGAGCTGCAGAAACGAGCGTCACCATCACAGAAAGTCTAAATCAGGCATGTCTTTGATTGACAGGTGACCAGGAAGCAAACTAATCTAAACTTACAACAAAAAGACAGCAGATACAACAACGCACAGACACCGCAGGTCAGGCGGGGTTAGCTCTGTGTGTGTGTGTGTAATCTGCAGTGTGTTGAGGTGGACAGCTTGTTATCTGGGCTGAACTGCAGAGCTTAATATTCAGCCAGCAGCCAGATTAGTTGAGGACAACCTGTCAGTCTGCAGCTGCAGGGAAACGCACTGATGGAGAGACGGCAGTGTGTGTCGGCAGCGTGTGCTTCTATGATTGTGAGGATGGTTTTAGAAAGTGTGGACATCTTTGCTCAAACAGCTGCCTCGGGGGTTAGAGTGAGGTTGAAGTTAGCGGACGTCCCCTTAAGGCTCGAAGGTCCTCACAAGTTTCTTGGAAGACAAAAACCTGGTTCCCCCTGGTTATTTCAACACCTATGATACAGACAGAAAGAGTCGAGGTACGGTAGCATGAAGAGTCGAAAAATGAAGGTTGAGGTTGGACCGTGTTGGTTTGTAGGGTCACGTCACATTAAACTAGCGGCCAAACTGTGTAATGACAGAAATAGCATCAATCACACGATTACATTGTGAACGAAGCATCCATGCAACGACTTGTTTCACTGTCAAAGTTTGAGTTTTCAGTCCAATAACATTTGGAAAGTCCAAAAATTAACGATGGAGCATCCAGACGCTGCAGCAAAAACACAGGTCTTACCATTCGTTCAAAGGGGGGGGTAGTCCGGTTTGTCCGGTTTGGCTACAAGGGCGGTGTCTGCCAAAAACGCACAAAGTTGAGATGGATCCATCAATTTTTCGATTGAGCAAACCGCTCCACAATCTACTCTCCGCAATGTCACTGAAACTTTGAGGCTGTCCAAGAGGAATTATGGATTAAACTATGACACGCCTCAACGTGTCTGAATGTGGCCTAAAATAAAAGTCCGGAGTCCGCCTGCTGTATCCAGAAACACGTGTGGAAGATTTGAATAATTTCACCACTGCAAACAAACTTTTCTGACTTCGTGCTCCACTGAGCTCCACCTCCAACACTGTACTCAGATCTCACTATACATCCTTTGATTACAGAGAAAACACCAAATATAAGTATTTTAATGTGTGTGAGACTCTGTTAGGGTTGGTGATTCTGGAAATCTGGGAGAGAGAGCGACCAAGAAGAAAGTTGAGCTTTTGTTTGTCTGCTGGTTCGAATCTCAAACCAGCATTTGACTGTTTCATATTACAACCACTGATGAGCCCTTGAGCAAGGCAGACAACCCCAAAGACAGCTGCTTAAGTGGAGCTGCTCGAGAGGCCAAAGGTTCAGAGCGAGGTGGAAGGTATTTTTGAGGAAACATTTGATCTTAAAATAGCTCTCGGGTGTCCTCTCAGTTTTTCCACCTGCAGAAGACGTTTCAGCACGAGGGTAGAGGAGTTCAACGCCTTGCTCAAGGGCTCCCTCAATAGAACACGCTGCAGTGACACCTCACTGTTGAGCATTTTCTGCCACCCGCGGCGAGCAAGCGGCGGTGGCGGTGGTGGTGATGGTGAGCGGCGAGCAGCTCCGGAGTAGGATGGGATGGCATGATGCGTGGAAATCGAAAAATTAGGTCAGAGTCTAGCGGGTGCTTTACATTCGCTGCTTCACGACGTCAGCTAAGCATGTAAATAATACAACGGGGCGTCTGACCCCGTTTCCCCCAGACTCACATGTTTACACTGCTACTCTGAGCTGAAGGATGAAAGGAATGTGTGTCACCTTTTTCCCCATCCTACTTCCACCCGCCAACCGCCAACCACCACCTCTCATTTTTCCTCTCAGCTCTCAGATCCCTCTGAAAGCTGCATTTGCACCAGTGGAAACATTAAAATGCGATGTGTGCATTAGCAGTCAGCTGTTAAAATCGCTTCCCCTCTCTCTCTCTCTCTCTTTCTTTCTCCATACATGGCTGAGCTCCGCGAAGCCTCCAGACTCCATGAGAAACAGGGAAAACACTGCGCGCAGGGCAGCTGAAATATGACACTGTGATACTCTCCAGGCTGAGAGTGAGTCTGCAGCTATGTGACATATCAATCTGAAAAAGAAGAAGGAGAAGGAGGAGGAGGGAGCTAATGAGAAAATCAATACCAAGGCTGCGTTACAGCGTCTTGCAAAAGAAGCCAATATATGCTCCGTGTTGTTATGAAGAGAAAGCTGGAATATAATGGAAATCATTCATCCCCTGCCTGGCTGCAGTGTGTCATGTGAAAACTGTGTCTGGTAACAGCTGCACGCTCTGTGCACATAATCTAAGCAGCATGCAGAGCTGAGCTGAACGGGATTTTCCAAAATGACAATGAGAGGACGGGAGAAAAAACAAAAACTTCTTATTGACCAAGAGAAATCTCTGTAGTATTCTCATGATACTCACCACCGCGGGGGGCGTTAACGTCCCTCTGTTGACTTTAAAGTGTGTCGACCGATGCACAAGAGCTAAATATTCAATATAATATTCAGAAAATCAGTTTGACCTGAATATTCTGGGTGTTTTGTTGGACATTCCTCGGCTTCTAGTTTCATTTAAATATAGGAAATTGGCAGCTTACATCATTGGGAATTTTGCATTCGCAGCTTGCAATAAAAAAAATGTCAAATTGACATGTGGACACTGAAAAGCTCGTCAATAGATGCCTTAATAGTGGAAATAATCAACAGCTGCAGCCACCGTCACGAGATTCCTGGAGTTTTGGAGTTTGGTTTGGTGCAGAGTCGTGATTTTTAGGGTTAATGCCGGAGCTCTCTGGTATTTCTGCATCATTCCTGTCATATTTGGGGGTCGGGTACAGACTGCATGTTTAAAATGCATTTTAAAAATGGACTTTTCTGATATTTTCAATCAGTTCTGATGACATATCTGCATGATGACATATTACAAGGACACTATAGTCCTCCCACAGCATGCCAAGTCTGTTTCCACTTCACACCCAAACACCACCAACACATCCCCTGCATCCAAATCACAGCCAGATAAACCAAAGCAGTCATTATGGCAGCGTGTGTGTGTGTGTGTGTGTGTGTGTGTGTGTGTGTGTGTGTGTGTGTGTGTGTGTTTAATCAATGTGGACTTGAACTTGTGGCAGTTGGAGCTCAACACTTTCTCCAGCTCGCAGCTCAAACTCAGCGACCCAAACAACCCAACAAGCAGCAGCATGAGCCGGGCAGAGCCGCCGGAGCTCAGCGGTGAAATCCAAGTACTCACCCTCGGATAACTCCAGCTCCAGCTCGGCCAGTTTGGCCCGTACCTCCGCAGGAAGCGGTACCGGGTCCCGGTCCGCCATTCCGTCGTTACAAACCGACTTAAATCTCTGTTTTTCCGCCTCTTCTTCTCTCTCTTCAGACACCCCACACCATAAAAAAATAAAAATATCCAAAGTCAGTCAGACTGTGTGTCCGTGTGTCGCACTCTGTGCGCGGCTGCAGCGCTGTCAGCCTCCGCAAGCAGACGCAAAGCCACACAGCACTGCGCCCACTTCCCGTGCTTTTATTTTGAAAATAAGAGCCCAGATAGATAGATAGATAGATAGATAGATAGATAGATAGATAGATAGATAGATAGATAGATAGATAGATAGATAGATAGATAGATAGATAGATAGATAGATAGATAGATAGATAGATAGATAGATAGATAGATAGATAGATAGATAGATAGATAGATAGATAGATAGATAGATAGATAGATAGATAGATAGATAGATAGATAGATAGATAGATAGATTTAACTGGTCTCAAAGGAAGAATAACTAAATAAATATATAAAATATACATACATGCACAATATATAACATACTTTGTATTATAGGTTTATTTAATTGCACTGAAGAAAATGTCGATGGTTATACTTTTAAGACAGTTGGTAGCAGCTCATTTAGTGTTAGGTCTATTTATTTTAGATATTTTTAGGAGGTACAGCTTGAAAAATAAGACAAACAAAAGCAAATATCACATTTTTTTTGTTCAAAATCTATCTACCAAAACATTTAAAATGTATTATATATTTAAAGACAACTTGTTAAACCGTGCAATTCCTGCACGCAACTGCTGCCGTGCTTTTATTTTGAAGGTGCCGTAATCCAGCTTCCTTTGTGACGTTTGTTAATTGCTGCTGACTTCACGCACCTGGCAGGTAGAATATCCTGTAGGTGACTGGACAGAAAACGTGAATATCTGAACACACACATGTTTTATTTACAGTTACTAAGTTATTATGATTATTTTCTGTTTGGGAGAAAAATAAAATGAAAACTGCTGCTGGTTTTATTAATTTAATTGAAAAATATAACCATAAGAGGGCGCCAGAGAACATCTATCTATCTACATACATGCATTTTATACATTTATTATTAATCTTCTGTGAAGATGAAACAATCTGTGGGCTCAAAAATCTACATTTATACAATCAAACTTGCTTTGCAAGGAGGAATCTGTCGCCTCAGAGGAGGCACCGTCAGGCTCGACCGAAGTTTGTTGTTGATCACACTGGCAAAGAAAGAAGATGGAAGAAAGTGTCTGTGGTCAGGTGACACAAAATTGAGCTATTTGGCTTCAACTGATGACAAATATGTTTCAATCGTGTCCAGAATTTTATTTATTTTTTATAAACAATGCATGGAAATCTGTCCAGACATCCAAAAGATTCAAATGAAACCTGCTGATTTTTTGACTGAAACACTCTTGTGTCTCATGTTTGTGTCCATTTGATGAGTTTAGGTCCTCGTTCTCTCTTCTTGGATCCCCACCAACTCTCTGCTAAATGCTGCATTATGTTCCCTGGTTAGTCTCTAACTGTGTTGGGTAGGTAGTGCACAGTCGGTGGGTTTATACAGCGTCTTCTCTAAAAATGACCCTTTGACAGCGTTGAGCATGGATCAAAACAGTAACATGGAGGGCGAGACATCACGATAAAGCTGCAGACTCAGCTGATAATTCCTTGTAGGTTCATTATTACGAGCTACCCCTTGCTTCACCATTTACTCTCTAACTGTATCGGCCTGTTTGCTGCTGGATCAGGTTGTGTACAGTGAAAATGCTGCTGCAATGAGCTGAAACTATGAAGCTGAGGGGAGCCGCAGTGTCTCTACGAGCAACTCCTTCCATACTGTCACATCTTTATGATAAAAAATATAAATTATAGTCACTTTAAGGATGGGTACGCTGACTTATTCTGGTTTCAAACTCTGGCTGCCTGGAGTGCAATAAACATGTTAGAAGTGATTTTTCTGCTTCCACCAACAAGCTTCAAGCTCAAGTTGATCCAGGGAACATGAGTTTAAACCGTTCGAATATTCAACATGATGCACTCAAATCTGTTTTTCTTCCACTTGTGCTGTCGCCCGGCCTCGTCTCAGAATCTGTTTTCATCACTGCTGGGCGTTTCATTAAAATCACCCTCATCATCATCATCGTCGTCGCCATCGCCATCGTCTCAGCTCCCATCATCATTACTTTCCCATTACTGACCCAGACGCTCCACGCTCAGACTTTCTGCTGCAGGTCTGAGACTAAAGCTACAGTCTGATTCATTTAGAAATAACGGCAGCAGCGTCACAGATCTGCAAAGTTTAGACTTTTCTTCATTTCTGACTCGTCAAGGTGGTGAAGTATGTGGACGTGCAAGAGCACAAAGGTAACAGAAATGAAGTAAGTGGGTAATGGCAGATGTTCCTTCGAGCCAGCATGAAATGACATCTGCATAACTTTAAGCCTTAATATAATGTGAACAGGTGAGTTGTATATAAATTAACCCGCACAAAGACTGGGCTGGTACCTAGCTTCGGTTTTGGCATGCACCCCCATCAGCATTCGCCCTCACCCCGGGCCTGAAAACTTTTCCTCCCCCTTTGTCATACAAACACAAACACTGGCTGAGACAAACTGAGCTAACAGCAGCTACAGCTGGCAGCAGGTTACTTCACTGTCCGACAGGAAACTCACAGATCATCATAAATCTGATGAAGATTGTGCCTCATTAACACATTTTCTGACCATCTGTGAGGGAACGGGAGAGAAACCTTAAACCTTACTTTATATTCACGTTTGTGTACTTTAGAGTTCACGAATGCATGAAAATAATGACACAACACAAACAAACTTTGGTAACCATGGACTCCAGTAGATGGTAGAACAAATGAAATGAGTAGAAAATACACCAGAAGAGCGTTAAAATGTTTAAAAATCAAGTAACAGAGAAGAGAGATGAAGAAGAACTGACCATGATGTTTGACACAATTAGAAAGTTTGTACTCATCTTTAAAATCCTGGTGTAAAACATGCAGACAACCTGAGCTGGGGAGCTTTAACCTCCACTACATCCCTGGTTATCAGGATGAAGGCGCCCTCTTGTGTCGTTCATCAGTTTTCACATTTCACTCGTTCACCTGCTGTGATGTTCACTGCAGGACACAGCAAACAACACCAGTAAAGACAGATTTAAATCTATGTAATATCACACTATGTCAGTCTGTTCAACAGGAGCCACAGCCTGTAACACTGATGCTGCATTCAGGTCACATGGGAAAGATGGGAGAGAAGAGTTTCCACTTTACAAATATGATTCACATCATCACATGTTAGTGTGACATTTTGTCCGTCAGCTTTGTATGAGACCCTGGAATGAAGAGCAGAAGAAAAGACTTTGTTCATGTTGGTTTATTCATTCTGTAAGGCTTCACTTTGTTCACACATCCCATCAGTAAAGTCTGTTCAATGACTCTCGTTCAATGATTTCATGTACAGAATCACTTCATCCACACAATCAGTTTGTTTGACCAGAATCTCAGCTATGTACAAGAAAACAATCAATCATCTCCTTATTGATTATGAACACGATAATTACAGTTTTATAACACCTCATTTGACACCAAAACCCAACATAGACCCAAATATCTAAGTAAGTGGAAAAGAAACAACAACATATATCAGTACAATTATTGAACAATCATTGAAATGACAGAGAAGTTTATATTTTCATGCAGAGAAATGTCAGTTCAGGTTAACTAAAGTCATCATGAGCAGTGATAGCCTCCATGGCTAAACAGACACAGGAAGGAGCTCCACCTAAAGAAACTCAAACATTTACACAACGACCAATGAGAAGAGGGCAAAGTACCGCCCACAGTGTTTGATTGACAGGTGAAGAAATGTCACAACAATCAAATGACTGAATTTAACCCTTAAATGACTTCTGTCTATTTCAGTTTACACAACTCTGCAGTGACTCCAAAATCTAGACACCAAAGTCCAGCATAGAGAGGCTGAGTGAACGTGGTCTGGACTCTGTGGAGGAGAGTCATGGTTTTAGAGACGCTGTAGAAGGACAGAATACCTGCACTGTGATCCAGGTACACTCCAACTCTGGAGGACCGAGGACCTGAGACGGGAGTTTGGACATTGTTGAACCAAAATGTGTAACTGTTTTTGTCACATCTTAACGCCCAAGATTTGTCATTGTGTCCAAATCCACATTCTTTTGAGTTCCCTGCTCTGCTGATATTCTTGTATGTGACTGCTACATAAACTCTTCCTCTCCTCCACTCCACCTCCCAGTAACAACGTCCAGTCAGACTCTCTGTGCTCAGGACCTGACAACATGAAGTGAATCTGTCTGGGTGACTAGAATAAGACTGATGTTCGGTCATGAATGTTGCTTTTCTGTTCCCCTCAGATAATAACAGATATGTGTTTGCTGTGTTTGGATCCAGTGTGAGTTCACATGAATATTTTAAGAATCCAGCTCTGGTCTTTGGCTCTGGTTGTGAATTTGACAGTAAAACATCGACTTCAGGCACTGTCAGTGAGATGTTTGTCAGTTCCTCTCTCAGAACGTCCTGTAGTTTATCTCTGAGCTCTGACACAGCAGCTGTCACATCCTCAAAGTACCTCAGAGGACGGATATTGATGCTGGATGAGTCTGTAGATTGGCTGAGTCGTGACAGTGAGGGGTAGTTTTGGAGAAACTGGTTGTGGTCCTCTGTGTGTGAGAGCTTCTCCAGCTCAGAGTCTTTCTTCTTCAGCTCAGTGATCTCCTGCTCCAGCTTCTTCTGAAGATCTTTGACTCGACTCACTTCAGTTTCCTGCTGGGATCTGACCTGCTGCTTCACATCAGACCTTCTTTTCTCCATGAGACGGATCAGCTCAGTGAAGATCTTCTCACTGTCCTCCACTGCTTTATCAGCAGAGCCATTGATAGCCTCCACCTCCTGTTGGAGCTCCTTCACATCTTTCTCTCTGTCCTGGATTCTCTGCTGGATGTTTAGTCGACTCACCTCGAGCTCTCTCTGCCTCTCAGTCCTTTCTGCTGCAGCTGAGACTGTGTCGTGGCCTTTATGTTCATCCACAGAGCAGAGATAACAGATACACTGCTGATCAGTACGGCAGAACATCTTCATCACCTCATCATGACGAGAGCAGATGTTCTCCTGGAGCTTCTTGGAGGGCTCCACCAGCTTGTGTTTTACAAATGTAGCTGATTCATAATGAGGCTGGAGGTGTTTCTCACAGTAAGAGGCCAGACAGACCAGACAGGACTTCAGAGCTTTCAGTTTTCTCCCAGTGCAGAAATCACAGGCCACATCTTCAGGTCCAGCATAGCAGTGATCATCAGGAGCAGCTTGGAGTCCAGTCTTCTTCAGTTCCTCCACTAAAGCTGCTAACATGGTGCTTTTCACCAGGACAGGCCTCGGTGTGAAGGTCTGCCTACACTGAGGGCAGCTGTGGATTCTCTTCTCATCCTCTCCATCCCAGAAGTTTTGAATACACTTCATGCAGTAGCTGTGTCCACAGGGAATAGTCACCGGATCCTTCAGTAGATCCAGACAGATCGAACAAGAAATAGTTTCCCGGGCCAGCTGAGCTCCTTTCTGCGCCATTTCAGCTCTCTGTGACAACGACTGTCTGAGTTTCACTTCCTCATAAATGAAACTAGTCTGAGCTCTGATCTGAACAACATGTGTCTCTGCAGTGAACGGGGCCTGACGTGTTGGTTACACCCATCTTCAAACTGGAGATCTGAAGGGGAGGGAACAAGGAAACATGTGGACAGAGTGGAGCTGGCTGTGTTTGAGAGCAGGAAGAAGAGGGAGGGGTTATCAAGCTTTGGTTCAGTCCAGGAAGAGGAGCGCTTTGAGAGAGATACTGTGTGTTAACACTTGTTTACAACAGAGCTCATTGAAAAACACTGAACTGATTTAAATCTATGTAATATCACACTATGTCTGTTCAACAGGAGTCACAGCCTGTAACACTGATGCTGCATTCAGGTCACATGGGAAAGATGGGAGAAAAGAGTTTCCACTTTACAAATATGATTCACATCATCACATGTTAGTGTGACATTTTGTCCGTCAGCTTTGTATGAGACCCTGGAATGAAGAGCAGAAGAAAAGACTTTGTTCATGTTGGTTTATTCATTCTGTAAAGCTTCACTTTGTTCACGCAGTGGCAAACTCAAACATTTACAGAACAGCCAGTGAGAAGATGGCAAAGTACCGTCCATAATGTTTGATACAATGGAGGAACAACGGACCAGCTCTTCACGCTTGCAGGGGTGCTGAGGGGGTCATGGGAGTTTGACCATCCTGTCTACATGTGCTTGTGGTCTTGGAAAAGGCTTATGACCGTGTCCCCTGGGTGCTCCTGTGGGGAGTATGCGGTACTGGGGTTGTTGGTACGAGCCATCCTGTCCTTGTACAGCCAAACTAAGAGTTGTGTCCGCCAGGGCTGACGCTTGTCCCTGATACTGTTCGTGATTTTCATGGATCGGATTTCAAGGCGCAGCCAGGATGAGGATGGTGTCCGGTTTGGGAACCTCTGGGTTGGATCTCTGCTATTTGCAGACGATGTGGTCCTGTTGGCTTCATCACATTGTGGTCATCAGCACTCACTGGGGCGATTTGCAGCAAATTGTGAACAGCTTGGATAAAAGTCAGCATCTCAAAGACTGAGGCCATGGTTCTCTGCCAGAAAACAATGAAATACTCCCTCCGGGTTGGTGGTGCCAAGGGAGGGAGTTCAAGTATCTTAGGGTCTTGTTCACGAGTGATGGGAAATCGGAGCTTGAGATGGGTCGGCCATTTGGTGCGCCATCTGCAGTACTGCAGACGTTGTACAGGATTGTTGTGCTAAGTCAGAAGGCGAAGCTTTCCAATGCATTGATGTTCCAACCCTCACCTGTGGAAATTAGTTTTTGTAGTGACCGAAAGAATGAGATCGTGGATACAAACAGGTACGGCATTAAAGCTGTTTGAAGTTTTAAAGAACTCATTACAGGTTTTGTACATAATCGCCAACTTCATATTGTGTCAAAGTTCAAAGTACAACTGGTTTTATTGCACAGTACCAACAGTAGATAGCACACCCTGTCACCTGTATGAATGCACTCTGTGTTCAAAGTCTAACAACACTTCCCTCTCCCTGCAGTAAGTGAACAAGAGCAGAAAGAGGAGAGATCTGTTTCCCATCAGAGCAAAGAGATTGTTTCTGTTCAACTGAAACTATTTGACAGTCACTGTAACCGAGAGGTGAAATGGAGCTACAAAGAAATCGACTGGACCAAGAAAAATTCTGCTGTTCGATCTGTCTGGATCTACTGAAGGATCCGGTGACTATTCCCTGTGGACACAGCTACTGCATGAAGTGTATTCAAAACTTCTGGGATGGAGAGGATGAGAAGAGAATCCACAGCTGCCCTCAGTGTAGGCAGACCTTCACACTGAGGCCTGTCCTGGTGAAAAACACCATGTTAGCAGATTTAGTGGAGGAACTGAAGAAGACTGGACTCCAAGCTGCTCCTGATGATCACTGCTATGCTGGACCTGAAGATGTGGCCTGTGATTTCTGCACTGGGAGAAAACTCAAAGCTCTGAAGTCCTGTCTGGTCTGTCTGGCCTCTTACTGTGAGAAACACCTTCAGCCTCATTATGAATCAGCTACATTTGTAAAACACAAGCTGGTGGAGCCCTCCAAGAAGCTCCAGGAGAACATCTGCTCTCATCATGATGAGGTGATGAAGATGTTCTGCCGTACTGATCAGCAGTGTATCTGTTATCTCTGCTCTGTGGATGAACATAAAGGCCACGACACAGTCTCAGCTGCAGCAGAAAGGACTGAGAGGCAGAGAGAGCTCGAGGTGAGTCGACTAAACATCCAGCAGAGAATCCAGGACAGAGAGAAAGATGTGAAGGAGCTCCAACAGGAGGTGGAGGCTATCAATGGCTCTGCTGATAAAGCAGTGGAGGACAGTGAGAAGATCTTCACTGAGCTGATCCGTCTCATGGAGAAAAGAAGGTCTGATGTGAAGCAGCAGGTCAGATCCCAGCAGGAAACTGAAGTGAGTCGAGTCAAAGATCTTCAGGAGAAGCTGAAGCAGGAGATCACTGAGCTGAAGAGGAAAGACGCTGATCTGAAGAAGCTCTCACACACAGAGGACCACAACCAGTTTCTACACAACTACCCCTCACTGTCACCACTCAGCCAATCTACAGACTCATCCAGCATCAATATCCGTCCTCTGAGGTACTTTGAGGATGTGACAGCTGCTGTGTCAGAGCTCAGAGATAAACTACAGGACGTTCTGAGAGAGGAACTGACAAACATCTCACGGACAGTGACTGAAGTCGATGTTTTACTGTCAGGACCAGAGCCAAAGACCAGAGCTGGATTCTTAAAATATTCTTGTGAACTCACACTGGATCCAAACACAGCAAACACATGTCTGTTATTATCTGAGGGGAACAGAAAAGCAACATTAATGATAGAACGTCAGTCTTATTCTAGTCACCCAGACAGATTCACTTCATGTTCTCAGGTCCTGAGCACAGAGAGTCTGACTGGACGTTGTTACTGGGAGGTGGAGTGGAGAGGAGGAGGAGTTCATGTCGCAGTCGCATACAAGAATATCAGCAGAGCAGGGAACTCAAAAGAATGTGTATTTGGATTCAATGACAAATCTTGGGCGTTAAGATGTAACAAAAACAGTTACACATTTTGGTTCAACAATGTCCAAACTCCCGTCTCAGGTCATCGGTCCTCCAGACTTGGAGTGTACCTGGATCACAGTGCAGGTATTCTGTCCTTCTACAGCGTCTCTGAAACCATGACTCTCCTCCACAGAGTCCAGACCACGTTCACTCAGCCTCTCTATGCTGGACTTTGGTTATACTATTCGTATGGAGTCACTGCAGAGTTGTGTGAAGTGAAATAGACAGAAGTCATTTAAGGGTTAAATTCAGTCATTTGATTGTTGTGACATTTCTTCACCTGTCAATCAAACACTGTGGGCGGTACTTTGCCCTCTTCTCATTGGTCGTTGTGTAAATGTTTGAGTTTCTTTAGGTGGAGCTCCTTCCTGTGTCTGTTTAGCCATGGAGGCTATCACTGCTCATGATGACTTTAGTTAAGCTGAACTGACATTTCTCTGCATGAAAATATAAACTTCTCTGTCATTTCAATGATTATTCAATAATTGTACTGATATATGTTGTTGTTTCTTTTCCACTTACTTAGATATTTGGGTCTATGTTGGGTTTTGGTGTCAAATGAGGTTTATAGTTTCTTTGAGGTTCAGGTGTGTTTTCTCGGACATGCAGTGATCTGTTTGAGGTTTATAAGATGTGTTTCTTATTACAAACAGTTGACGGCCATCTGAAAGCTGATGCACAGCACAAGACGGGGCGCCTTCATCCTGATAATCAGGGATGTAGTGGAGGTTAGAGGAGTTTTCGTTAAGGATGTGGGTTGCTGAAATAATATGCATAATAAAAATGCAGTCCATGTCTATAACATCTTCTGTGACATTTCATGGCTGCCGGCTTTGCAACACACATTTGGCTGAAGTCGGTTTGATGTGGTGTACTCTGGATCTGCTCTTGATAGAAAGCCTTCAGCTCAGGCCTTCACTTCCTCTGCCGTCCAGGAGGCAGTGCAAGCTATCGATTGCAAACCACAGGCTGAATTTTTAAAGCTGTATGCCCCATTTATAACTGAACAAATCCTTCTGGGAGGTTTGGAAATCTGCACATGAGGTCACACTACATAAGGGTGATTTAAGAGATAAACATAGTACTGTCGCTGGATATGAATGATACTGTCATACAGATGAGAGCCTGTGGAATTGCTTTAATTACAGCCCAGCAGTCGTTTCTGGAACATTCAATATTATATTTATGACTAAAATCATCAAAATCTAATAAGTTTCTCATGGCGGGAGAAAAGGTCTTTCCTTGTGGGTCAGTTGACGGAGTCGCCGTTGCTGTAATTACACGGTTTGGCCACTATGTAAAGGAATCGGCGCTCCTCCCCCTGGAGCTCACATTTGAAAGCAGAAGAAGAAGAAATTTGAAGTCACTTCCTGTGTATTGTCGCTGTTCGAGCAGAGGTAAGTCGAGCTGCTGTTATAACGTTGTTTAAATGTTTTTTAAACTTTTATTTAACGTTGTCGTAATGTTTATCCATCCGTTATTTCTGTACCCGCTTCTCCTCATCAGGGTCCCGGTCTGTCGTAATGTTTATCTCAGGCTCTAAAATGCGGTCATTGCGAAGACGACGACGGTGTTTCGGTTAAACGAGCGACCGTGTTTAACTCGGCGTTAGCCGTTAGCGCTTGGTCGTGATAGTTATGAACAGAAACACACTCAGATGTCTCGTGAATTAGTTTTCATCAACGTTACGATGCTTTTAAGAATAAATAAATACTCACTTCTTCTGATTTGTGTCTCGTTGCCACGTTTCGTTTCTACTTCCTGTGTTCGGCTGGCGGTCACCAGTTAACAAGGTCGCTCATTACACCGACAAGGCCCGTGTAAACAAACAGCGAGTATCTGTAGTTATTCTGGATTTTTTTTTTTTTTTAAAGCAACGATACGATTCACGGTTTTTTATTCAAGATACGATTTATTGTTTATTTTTTTTAAAAGCAACGATACGATTCACGGTTTTTTATTCAAGATACGATTCACGGTTTTTTATTCAAGATACGATTTTCTCACGATTTTTTGTTTATTTTTTTATCAAAATGAGCTACAGACAAATTATGAGTTTTTTTATTATATTTGTAGGAAAAAAATCTTTCTTTACAGAAACTCTCAAACAGTTTGTGTTCTCTTATAAAAAAGTGCAACTTACATCTTAAACAACAGAACACATGACAGATATCTGCTTTCTGTAGAAACGGTCTCACAGTAAACTGCTGTTAGCTGCTGTTATGTGCAGTTTTCGCTCATGATGTGGCATAATGTTATTTTGCTTCTCACTGTGCCGGCTGATATGTTGCTGCATATTGCTCGTGTTGCCGCTGTATGTTGCAGTCTTTTTTAATATTTCCATGCTGTTTTTGGTTTTGTCTGTCCGTTTCTCACGGTTGTATTTGTGTATATAAAGTGGTGTGTATGTGTTTAAGATACAATAACCTATTTATAATTTTTTTTTAAACAAGAAAAAAACATCCTACTTCTCATTCGTGAAAAATCACGACTAATTTTTTTTTCTGTCAACCGGTGCGAAACGTCGCGCATTTGTACCGATTTTTAATCATGTCACGATGCATCGTTACATCCCCACATTCAGATTAACACCGTACCTGATTGTATTTCTAGAATATTGGCAATAAAATATAATATACTTTGTTTATGTATTTACATATTCATAAAGGTTATGGACATGTTTATGTGGAGGGTTGGGCAGCCACACAAAGCTGTGTTAGCAGTTTAGGAGTTCAGTCCAACACTAGTACTACCACCACCACTACTACTGCTACTACTACTACCACCACCCTCTATATATTACACCAATATTCCATAATATTAATAACAGACCAATAGACTAAACATTCTTCTATTCCTGTCAATATTTGTAAATGTTAAAGTGCTTTTTATCCAGACAGAATGCAGCTGTCTGCTCACTGGTCCAATGTGGTGGTGACATTGACGTACAGCTTGTACGCTTGGACGCTGCTCTTGCAAAACAGTAACAATTCTGTCTGAAATAGGTGCCACTGGCAGGAGTTTGTAATAACATTTTAATATTTATAACTATACAACCAGTATGAGATGTATGATGATCATGATTGATTTCATGGACCTGTTATTGTGCTCTAATCATTTTCAAGTGTCACACACACTGTTTCTAAATGTTATGAAGCACGCTCAACACTCATGTTTCCTCTTTTTCAGATCTACAATTTGAAGGCAGAGGTAAAGGATCAGAGCTCAAAATATTTTGAGTTTTAAGAAAGTAAAAAGTCATAAAGCTACTGTCACAGAGAGCTGAAATGGCGCACAAAGAAGTTCAGCTGGACCTTGAAACCTTCTCTTGTTCGATCTGTCTGGATCTACTGAAGGATCCGGTGACTATTCCCTGTGGACACAGCTACTGCATGAACTGTATTAAATCCAGCTGGGATCTAATGGATAACAGTAAAATCTACAGCTGCCCTCAGTGTAGGCAGACCTTCACACCGAGGCCTGTCCTGATGAAAAACACCATGTTAGCAGATTTAGTGGAGGAACTGAAGAAGACTGGACTCCAAGCTGCTCCTGATGATCACTGCTATGCTGGACCTGAAGATGTGGCCTGTGATGTCTGCACTGGGAGAAAACTGAAAGCTCTGAAGTCCTGTCTGGTCTGTCTGGTCTCTTACTGTGAGAAACACCTCCAGCCTCACTTTGAATCCTCTGCCTTTGAGAAACACAAGCTGGTGAAGCCCTCCAAGAAGCTCCAGGAGAACATCTGCTCTCGTCATGATGAGGTGATGAAGATGTTCTGCCGCACTGATCAGCAGTGTATCTGTTATCTCTGCTCTTTAGATGAACATAAAGGCCACGACACAGTCTCAGCTGCAGCAGAAAGGTCTAAGAGGAAGAGAGAGCCAAAGACCAGAGCTGGATTCTTAAAATATTCACGTGAACTCACACTGGATCCAAACACAGCAAACACATATCTGTTATTATCTGAGGGGAACAGAAAAGCAACATTAATGTTAGAACGTCAGTCTTATTCTAGTCACCCAGACAGATTCGCTGACTGGCAGGTCCTGAGCACAGAGAGTCTGACTGGACGTTGTTACTGGGAGGTGGAGTGGACAGGAACAGGACTTTGTGTCGCAGTCGCATACAAGAATATCAGCAGAGCAGGGAGCCCAGATGAATGTGAATTTGGACTCAATGACAAATCTTGGGCGTTAAGATGTATAAAAAACGCTTACACATTTTGGCACAACAATGTCGCAACTCTCGTCTCAATTCCTCGGTCCTCCAGAGTTGGAGTGTACCTGGATCACAGTGCAGGTATTCTGTCCTTCTACAGCGTCTCTGAAACCATGACTCTCCTCCACAGAGTCCAGACCACGTTCACTCAGCCTCTCTATGCTGGACTTTGGTTTTCCTGGTATTTTGGAGTCACTGCAGAGTTGTGTAAACTGAAATAGACAGAAGTCATTTAAGAGTTAAATTCTGTCATTTGATTGTTGTGACATTTCTTCACCTGTTAATCGTCAATTGTGTTAAATTAGTTAATATGCATGCTTTAAGTTTAAGTGAAATACGTCCTGCAGAGGAATTAGTGGAAATCGATTTGGCCTCTTATGATGATTGTGCTGTATACTGTGTGTATACAAGCTGCAGGGAGGCGACTGCATCCGCTCATTTGATGTGTATGGATTTGTCCTGCATTGATTTCAGTGTGCAGACATGCGGGGTGTATTACACACAGACCTTTGAATGTGTGTTCCTCCTTGTGTTGTATAACATGCTTTGATTCTGTGCTTTTCTATCTTGTAGAGTCACTGTGATTCAGGTTTAAAAGGAGCTGATGGTTTACCTGTTCTCATTGATCCTTATTCAATAAAGGAACATAATGTTACACTCTGTATTTTTGTTTATATGGGATGTGTATTTTATATCCGACAGAGTATTAGGGCCACACTGAGGAAGGAAAAAAAGCATTTTCTTTTTAAAGTCCTGATACTTGTGACAATGTGATGCCGATGTGCCAAAAGATGAAGCATCTCCTAACCTGAAGGACAATTCCACCAAATGCTCCACGGCCTCGTCTGAACAACTCTCCTCTGAAACAACGGCTGACAATATTATGACTTTATTCTCAGTCTGTTTCTTTTTTCTCCGTGGCCCTAATATTCCATCTTTTTATATCCAGCCTTAAATGATCTAATGATTGCAACATCATCTAAAATCATCATGTATCCAAAATGAATGATCACAAACGTTTTAAATAATGACAGTGGGTCTAGTTATGTGATAACAATGTGTAGTGGGCAGTGGAATAACTGTTGGTTTCCGTTGGTGGTGGCTGCTGATCCTGATCCTGGAACTGATCCTGGTCTGGAGCAGGCTCGCTCCCCAGAAGAAATCTCCATGGTAACTTATACCATCACATATCTACTGCCCCCTATCCTGCTTCTGTGCAACCGGATCACAGGTAAGTTAGCCAAGATATCCCGGTTTAATCCCTCATCCTAGTTTTGTGCAACGGGCTCCAGGATTTTAAAGCCGAGTACAAAGTTTTTCAGTTGTGTAACTATTAAAGTTTCAAATTGACCAAGGGGAGGGCAGTGGTCTCTGCACATGATGCTGGATGAACCCTTTCAACCGCTGCTGGCTCACTTTAAATGTAAAGGGTGTCAGGCCGGGACTCAAATCAGGACTCGGATGCAGAGTTAGGCAGTAAGCTGTTTTATTCAGGACGGCGAAAATCCTCGACTGAGTGAGGCTATGAAAAGGCCCTAAACTAAAGAAAACAAAAATCACTCCAACGAGGAAAAAAACACTGAACTACTCTAAATAACAAAATCAAAATCACTCTCAACGAGGAACAATAAAGTTAATTAAAGATTAAAGCGTATTAAAGATTAACGAAATAAAAATCACTCATAAAACAAAAAGGCTATGAAACATCAACTTAAGGCGCTCAAAAACGAGGCTGAAAACACACTAGACTAGATACAAAGTAACAAAAGGCTAGACTATGAAGTACAACAGAAAATCACTTATTTGAGGAAGAAAACAAAAGAATACTTGAGCTAAGGAGCTGTGGCTATGGACTGTGGAAAAAAGACTTTGGTGCACGCTACGAAGGACGAAACACTTTGGCACGGGACAAAGGGAGACGCAGACAATATATACATAAGGTAATGGGGAACAGGTGGAGACAATCAGACCGGTGACACACGAGGAAGGGCAAGTGACCTGAAACGAGAGGAGAGTTATCTTTCAAAATAAAACAGGAAATGACAAGACATAACAAAAACCCAGCTTGACCTCACCGCGGTGTGACAAAGGCAACTTAACATTGGGGGGCGCTCAGTAGAAAAAACCTCATGAAAGCTACAGCTCAGGTCTGGAACTGTGTAAAGTCAAAGATAATTAACCTGAGAAGTGTACGCACATCTCATCTTTAACAACACAGGCATAGATGCTGACGTGAATACAGCAAGTGTGACTGCAGCCGCCGTCCTGCTACTGACAATGACCTGCACCCTTCCACATGAGACAGAACATATGATTTGATTTAGTTAGAAGAACATGAAGAGGATCAGATGCTATGTTCATGCATACATGTCACCAACTTCACTGCAGAGTCAAATGATATGATGCGTTCAAAGTCCTGTGGGAGTTCCACGACTAACTCGTTTTATTTATTTGTTTAGATGCATCGGACATCAAAATACATTATAAAATAAAATTTTGAATTTAACCTGTTTTATTAAAAAAATACTGTCAGTTAATATTGTTTCATTATATTTAGTGACATTATTGGAGTTTTATCACCTTTACAGCAGTGATTAATGTCTCTGTGCTTCTGTGTTTAAATTATTGTAATCAATAAAAAGTTTGATTCAATTTAATTTACAGGATCACTCTATCAGTGTTTTTCAATGAGCTCTATTGTAAACAAGTGTTAACACACAGTATCTCTCTCAAAGCGCTCCTCTTCCTGGACTGAACCAAAGCTTGATAACCCCTCCCTCTTCTTCCTGCTCTCAAACACAGCCAGCTCCACTCTGTCCACATGTTTCCTTGTTCCCTCCCCTTCAGATCTCCAGTTTGAAGATGGGTGTAACCAACACGTCAGGCCCCGTTCACTGCAGAGACACATGTTGTTGAGATCAGAGCTCAGACTAGTTTCATTTATGAGGAAGTGAAACTCAGACAGTCGTTGTCACAGAGAGCTGAAATGGCGCAGAAAGGAGCTCAGCTGGCCCGGGAAACTATTTCTTGTTCGATCTGTCTGGATCTACTGAAGGATCCGGTGACTATTCCCTGTGGACACAACTACTGCATGAAGTGTATTCAAAACTTCTGGGATGGAGAGGATGAGAAGAGAATCCACAGCTGCCCTCAGTGTAGGCAGACCTTCACACCGAGGCCTGTCCTGGTGAAAAGCACCATGTTAGCAGCTTTAGTGGAGGAACTGAAGAAGACTGGACTCCAAGCTGCTCCTGATGATCACTGCTATGCTGGACCTGAAGATGTGGCCTGTGATGTCTGCACTGGGAGAAAACTGAAAGCTCTGAAGTCCTGTCTGGTTTGTCTGGCCTCTTACTGTGAGAAACACCTCCAGCCTCATTATAAATCAGCTACGTTTGTAAAACACAAGCTGGTGGAGCCCTCCAAGAAGCTCCAGGAGAACATCTGCTCTCGTCATGATGAGGTGATGAAGATGTTCTGCCGTACTGATCAGCAGTGTATCTGTTATCTCTGCTCTGTGGATGAACATAAAGGCCACGACACAGTCTCAGCTGCAGCAGAAAGGACTGAGAGGCAGAGAGAGCTCGAGGTGAGTCGACTAAACATCCAGCAGAGAATCCAGGACAGAGAGAAAGATGTGAAGGAGCTCCAACAGGAGGTGGAGGCTATCAATGGCTCTGCTGATAAAGCAGTGGAGGACAGTGAGAAGATCTTCACTGAGCTGATCCGTCTCATGGAGAAAAGAAGGTCTGATGTGAAGCAGCAGGTCAGATCCCAGCAGGAAACTGAAGTGAGTCGAGTCAAAGATCTTCAGGAGAAGCTGGAGCAGGAGATCACTGAGCTGAAGAGGAAAGACGCTGATCTGAAGAAGCTCTCACACACAGAGGACCACAACCAGTTTCTACAAAACTACCACTCACTGTCACCACTCAGCCAATCTACAGACTCATCCAGCATCAATATCCGTCCTCTGAGGTACTTTGAGGATGTGACAGCTGCTGTGTCAGAGCTCAGAGATAAACTACAGGACGCTCTGAGAGAGGAACTGACAAACATCTCACTGACAGTGACTGAAGTCGATGTTTTACTGTCACAACCAGAGCCAAAGACCAGAGCTGGATTCTTCAAATATTCACGTGAACTCACACTGGATCCAAACACAGCAAACACATGGCTGTTATTATCTGAGGGGAACAGAAAAGCAACATTCATGACCAAACAACAGTCTTATTCTAGTCACCCAGACAGATTCACTTATTATCATCAGGTCCTGAGCACAGAGAGTCTGACTGGACGTTGTTACTGGGAGGTGGAGTGGAGAGGAGGAGGAGTTGATGTTGCAGTCGCATACAAGAATATCAGCAGAGCAGGGAGCTTAAAAGAATGTGTATTTGGATGCAATGACAAATCTTGGGCGTTAAGATGTGACAAAAACAGTTACACATTTTGGTTCAACAGTGTCCAAACTCCCGTCTCAGGTCCTCGGTCCTCCAGACTTGGAGTGTACCTGGATCACAGTGCAGGTATTCTGTCCTTCTACAGCGTCTCTGAAACCATGACTCTCCTCCACAGAGTCCAGACCACGTTCACTCAGCCTCTCTATGCTGGACTTTGGTTTTACTATTCGTATGGAGTCACTGCAGAGTTGTGTAAAGTGAAATAGACAGAAGTCATTTAAGGGTTAAATTCTATCATTTGATTGTTGTGGCATTTCCTCACCTGTCAATCAAACAAAGTGGGCGGTACTTTGCCCTCTTCTCATTGGTCATTGTGTAAATGTTTGAGTTTCTTTAGGTGGCGCTTCTTCCTGTGTCTGTTTAGCCATGGAGGCTATCACTGCTCATGATGACTTTAGTTAACCTGAACTGACATTTCTCTGCATGAAAATATAAACTTCTCTGTCATTTCAATGATTGTTCAATAATTGTACTGATATATGTTGTTGTTTCTCTTCCACTTACTTAGATATTTGGGTCTATGTTGGGTTTTGGTGTCAAATGAGGTGTTATAAAACTGTAATTATCGTGTTCATAATCAATAAGGAGATGATTGATTGTTTTCTTGTACATGGCTGAGATTCTGGTCAAACAAACTGATTGTGTGGATGAAGTGAATCTGTACATGAAATCATTGAACAAGAGTCATTGAACAGACTTTACTGATGGGATGTGTGAACAAAGTGAAGCTTTACAGAATGAATAAACCAACATGAACAAAGTCTTTTCTTCTGCTCTTCATTCCAGGGTCTCATACAAAGCTGACGGACAAAATGTCACACTAACATGTGATGATGTGAATCATATTTGTAAAGTGGAAACTCTTCTCTCCCATCTTTCCCATGTGACCCAAATGCAGCATCAGTGTTACAGGCAGAACATCTTAGAGCAATAAGCTACAATTAACAGGAAGCAAGATATTTAAGAATGAATATCACAATTTTCGGGGATTGGGCCTGGTTGAGAAGAGGTGATGTTTGAACGAACTTCTCCTAGGGATTTTATTCAATTCATTGCAAACTTGGTAGGTGGGTTCACAAAGACTTTCTGAGTAAAAGTTATCAAAATGATGAATTTTGGGGAAACTGTGTGGGCGTGGCGCTCTATGCACATTTCCACGTGCGCATATCTGCGAGGGCCCGACCATCGCAGCTTGCAGCTTTAATTATTTTTTATTGATTATGTTTTGCTTTGTATTTTCTCTTACCTTCTACTGTTTGTGCTTATATTGTCAAACATATAAGAAAAAGTAATGACGTTCGGTTTTTGAAATGCCCTCAACATTAATGGGAGAAGTATAGATAAACAAACAAACATTTGATTGCAGTTATGAGGTACTTTGTTTTATACATTTTTACTCCCATTTGAAAAAGATTCTGATTTTATTTTGAAAATCCAGTGTAGCGCAAGGCGGAAGCCATGCAGTCAATACAGGAATTCGATGTGCTCTTTTCTGATTGGACGATCATCCTTACGTTCTCTGCAGCCAATGAACGAGCAGCTCGTTGTATTTAGGCGCGTGGTCAAGGCGGTTCAGCTGTATTCTGAAACAAACAGTTGAAGATGTCTGGACGCGGAAAAGGAGCCGGTAAAGTTAGAGCCAAGGCTAAGACCCGCTCCTCCAGGGCCGGGCTTCAGTTCCCCGTCGGCCGAGTCCACAGACTTCTGAGGAAGGGCAACTATGGTGAGCGTGTCGGCGCCGGAGCTCCGGTGTACCTGGCGGCGGTGCTGGAGTATCTGACCGCTGAGATCTTGGAGCTGGCCGGGAACGCTGCCCGCGACAACAAGAAGACCCGCATCATCCCCCGCCACCTGCAGCTCGCCGTCCGCAACGACGAGGAGCTCAACAAGCTGCTGGGCCGAGTGACCATCGCTCAGGGCGGCGTGCTGCCCAACATCCAGGCGGTGCTGCTGCCCAAGAAGACCGAGAAAGTGGCCAAGAAGTAAAGACCCGGACCTGACGAAACAAAGGCTCTTTTCAGAGCCACACACCCCGCATGGAGAGCCAGATCCTAGTCATACAAACTATCAAAATGGTAGACTGTTATACTAAAGTTTAAGCAATACTACTAAAAAAAATATTTAAACACTAAAAAAAAAAACTGTATGATAACCAGATCCTGAAATGCAGATATGTACACAAGGGTGAACATATATATACATATAGTACACACTAGATTTATTATGTGTCTAAGACATTTTATAGAGATAAATAGGAAATGTATGTATGGCAAGTAAATTGGGGCCCCCTCTGCTCAGCTGCTGTCCCCACATCTCTAGGACTAGAAGCTTTACAGTGTCTTGTAGTTCAATACTAGCAATATTCACTGATATTCAGCGCAGTTGTATGTATTATGCAAGATTACCGTAAAAATGTGCTAGTTATTAAACTGTTACTGCCCAAACACAGATCATTTGATATTGGTGTTTACCTATTTGGTGGGTCTTAAGCCCCTTAGTTTAATAGTTAACACTCTGCTAGAACCTGGCACAATGCATATTCTCTTAATGTACAAGATTAATGTTTTGTGTGCTGGCCGTCTGGAACCAAATTACATATTGTTAAGGGTGATGCAAATAAGCTTTAATACTGCATGGTGGTTAAGGATGACTATTATTCTTCAATAACTCTTTTACCAAGTGATTTTCTGTATGTACATTAACGTATAGGTGAGCACTTCAAGCACCATGATCATGTCTCAGGACTTATCGCTCTTAGTTAATGTCTGTGGCTCTTAAAAGAGCCGTTGTGTTGTTGGGTCTCGGTCAGTCTAAGCCCTCTCCCCGCGGATGCGTCGTGCCAGCTGGATGTCTTTGGGCATGATGGTGACTCTCTTGGCGTGGATGGCGCACAGGTTGGTGTCCTCAAACAGCCCGACCAGGTAAGCCTCGCTGGCCTCCTGCAGAGCCATGACGGCGGAGCTCTGGAAGCGCAGGTCGGTCTTGAAGTCCTGTGCGATCTCCCTGACGAGACGCTGGAAGGGCAGCTTCCGGATCAGCAGCTCGGTGGACTTCTGGTAACGGCGGATCTCTCTGAGAGCCACGGTACCGGGCCTGTAGCGGTGAGGCTTCTTCACGCCGCCGGTGGCGGGGGCGCTCTTACGGGCAGCTTTGGTCGCCAGCTGCTTCCTGGGCGCCTTTCCTCCGGTGGATTTACGGGCGGTCTGCTTGGTCCTGGCCATGTTCGCTCCTCCGGGTCCGTGGATCAATGAATACCGTTCTACCCGCGAACTGCCGCTTATGAAGGAGCCGCCGGAGTGACGCCGGCGCTGATTGGTCCAGGCCGAGGAGCACGCGCGTTGTAGCTCGTCACCTATTGGAGAAGAAAATTCAAAATAACCGCTCTTTCACAGCGGAAGTTACCTACCAAAATAAGAGCACGTTTTAGAAATACTAACTTTAGCTCGTTCTTCTATATATATTTAGGATCTTTCTTTAATAATTAAACTTTATATCTATAACTTCTTTTATAAAATTCACTTTCATATATAATTGAGCTTTTCTTCCTTAACTTGGTATTTGATTCAGCAGAATCAGAAATACTTTAATAATCCCAGGGGAAAATTATTTTTGTTACAATACTGTTTAAGTTAAACAAGTAATCATCAATTCCAAATAAAAAAATAATATATATATAAAAGGTATATACAAGATCAAGATCATTGATTATTTAGTTCTTTATTGATGAACTGTATTAATCATTTTTAATTTGTCATTATAAGGAACTTACTACGGAAGCCCTAAGACGTCATACATACATACATTTCCTCTGTATTCTTCATTTCATGTTTTCCTGAGATCTTTCAGCATAACGAAACTTTTGGAAATAAAATTTCCAAATTTGAAATAAAATGTATGAATGCATGGCTGTTTCCTTAACTTACATGTACAGTATATATGTATATAAAAGTGTTAATTAAACGTGTATATTTC
Organism: Collichthys lucidus; assembly: GCA_004119915.2. Classification (NCBI taxonomy): domain Eukaryota; kingdom Metazoa; phylum Chordata; class Actinopteri; family Sciaenidae; genus Collichthys; species Collichthys lucidus. The sequence continues at coordinate 3,595,142 of CM014089.1, forward strand.
ATAAACAGACACAATATGAAGGCAATATGACAGTTAAGCTTTATGAAAAGTAAGATGCACAGAATATATATATCACATTTTTATTATTATAGCAGAACAGAAGTTCTCTCTTACAGCAGGTCTGGGCCGTACTGTATCTTTTTGAAGCTTCATTTCATTCTTTACGATCATTTGATGCGAGACTGAAGAAATAGAAGTAAATCTATATTCTTCTTATTAATAAAGAAAGATACAGATTTCATGAGTAACCTGGGATGGAAAGCCTGGAGGCCCGTACCTCCATTAAATGACATAACATGCATGTAAAAGTACGGAAGCCCTTAACGGTCACATTTTTATCCGAGTTAATTACATGCCTTTTCTCAAGCTAAAGTTCAAATGAATCAGATTTCCATCACACCGTTCCTGGTAGGTAAATGAATGTATGACCACTTAGGGCTTTCATTTAGAAGTTAGTTTAGTCTTCTACAGGAAAAACACTTATCTAGGGTCATATACAGGTCCATGTTGTGCAGAATTAAAGTTTATTTTCCTGATACTCCCAGTCTAAACATTCACTTGGACTCATTGTTGCATTAGTCATAAGAGCTGAGTACTTCTTTCACCGTTGAGTATTTGAAACAGACTTATTTTAGGGGCATTAGTTGGTCTGTTGAACAGAACATTTAACAGTATACTCAGTTATAGTAAAGAGATCTGCTGGATTCAGCCACCCAGCTGTAAATTAACTGAATCTTCTTCCACAGACAAACAAACAAACTGCATTAACAGGAGTGAGAGCTCTTAGTTTGTGTGTGTGGCTCTTAAAAGAGCCTTTGTGTCGCAGGTCAGCAGCGGGTTTACTTGGAGCTGGTGTACTTGGTCACGGCCTTGGTGCCCTCGGACACGGCGTGCTTGGCCAGCTCCCCGGGCAGCAGCAGGCGGACGGCGGTCTGGATCTCCCTGGACGTGATGGTGGAGCGCTTGTTGTAGTTAGCCAGCTTGGAGGACTCACCGGCGATGCGCTCGAAGATGTCGCTCACGAAGGAGTTCATGATCAGCATGGCCTTGGAGGAGATCCCGGTGTCCGGGTGAACCTGCTTCAGGACCTTATACACGTAGATGGCGTAGCTCTCCCTCCTGGTCTTCCTCTTCTTCTTGCCGGTCTTGGTGACTTTAGACACGGCTTTCTTCGAGCCTTTCTTTGGGGCTTTGGCGGGTTCTGGCATCTTTATTCGGGTTGAGATTAGACGATAACTCCTACACTGCTGGACCGGCTCCTTTTGTATGCACCGTATGCAAATTAGACTGTGCTGTTGCTCACAGGGGATTGGCTGAGACGTTGTGCTTGAGACTGAGCATGCGCCTTCATGAAATAACAGATTTTTCAAATGTGGGACTTGAAACTGAAGAAACCTCTCTGTCTCTCTCTCTATACATACATACATACACACTAAATACATTTTAATATTTTCTCTACTGTTTGTTTTGTAATTCACATCATTCAATTTTTTTTATATTTATTTATCGCTACAGTAGCCCAGAGTCTGTAGTTTCTCCCTCACTCTTTGAAGAGGATGAGGTTGGTTGCAATCTGTAACTGTAATTTAATGTTTCCTGCACATATTAAAATGTGCAGTGTGTAAGATTAGAGGCCTTTATTTACAGAATATGGCAGACATTGAATATAATATTTATAACTATGTTTTCATGCATGTATAATCACCTTAAAATAACCATCTTTGTCTTTTTGTTACTTTAAAAATTAGCATACCACAACAGAAACTAAATACTGACTCTAAACAGAGTCCGTAAAGTGTTTGTTCTTCTTTACACTAGCAAAGTGAGGGTGATGTGAGGAGATTGCAATGCAGCGAGTAGTCCACTAGATACTAAACTTAAAAAAATATACACACTGAACCTTTAAACTCAATTTGAGCCTTTAGCTTGAAAAACATGACGAGGGGAATTAATGAAGGATTAATAAGACATGAAGCTTGGAGAATATTATATATTCTATATGACATATTTAGATATATATTTAAATATGTAATCATGTATGAATAAACTTCTATAAAGAGACAAACAAAAACAAAAAAAACACAGCGGCTCCTCAACAGTGCCTAAATCTTTATTTTTCAGTAAGCTACATTTTTTTTCTCCAAATTAGACAGTTTTACATCATGACACAGAGTAACTTAAATTATCTATAGCTGACATGTACGCTTGATTCCAGTCTCAATGGAAGAATAGACCCCCCCCAAAAAAAACAAACACAAAAAAAAAGAAGCCCTCTTGAACGCAACCTCCATTCCACATCTGTTAAAGGTGTCGTTAGGCAAAATTATCTGTCCAAACCCCAACAACGCGATGGAGTCATCGATTGTCCACAGCTGTTAGCGTAGCATGGTGAGAGTGTTAATGAAGTTAAACCACAGTGAGTTGATAAAGAGACAGAGTCTTGTTCCAGTCAGTTGGTGTGCATTCGTTATTATATCTTTGAAAATAAAATAAAAAAAAAAAGGAAACAAGGAGAACGAGGATGGGGGGTGTTCCATTTTTACGACAAGATGCAACCCTCGAGGGAAAACAAACAAACGAACAATGGCACTGTCAAAAATCAGGGCGAACAAACAGGAAGGAGGCGACTGAGAGCTGAGGCGTCCGACAGGCTGATATGAGGTGTGACGCTCCGTGTAGAAGTCCATGAGAAAAGGAGGCGCTCCTCCTTTTTGCGTTAATGCCGGCGAAACAGGAGAAGGCGTGCAGAACTTTGCAGCCGTCTTTGCCGCCGAAAATGAGAGATCCCTTCGAGGGGGGAAAAAAAAAAAAAAGTGGTACCATCCAGTCGCACTTAAGAGTCACCGTATCGCTGTCGGATTTCTGGGTGGTACATTTTATTTTATTCCACACATGCACACATTCACAGTTCAGGGATGCCCAAAGTTTGTAATCAGCGTCTGTGTTCACGTCTCAAAAAGTTCTGGAGGTCAAAACATGCCTCGACGGCGACGGATCGACCGCAAAAGTTACAACGCACGGGAACCGCTCCTACAGTCAGTGGTGTCACATTGTGAGAAGTCTTTTGATGGACTTTCAGTAACAAGAAAATCACATCTTAAAATAAAACACGAAAACTTAAAAAAAAAAAAGAGAAAAGAAACAAAAAAGCCCGAGATGGCAAGCGCTCAGCTATGTACAGGTTTAACTGCCCAGTCGAGACAAAAGAACAACAGTTGTATAATGGCACAGGTATTGGTTTTCTTTGCCACATCAAAAATGCAGTCCACATGTGATCAATTGGTTTTAAACAGACACCTCAATCTGCGCATGTTAATGTACTTTATGTGCCAGAAAACTCTGAAACACACGTACAAATAAAACAAACTGAACTGTGATTCCAGTTGAGCCGAAGCTTTTCTCCCACACTCCCCCCAAAAACAAAAACAAAAAGAAAGAAAAGTATTTGTACATTTATTTCTCAGGAGCGGAGGTCATGAAAGCTGAAGAACATGGACAAGAAACCTTTAACAGATAAATCAGAAGGAAAATCAGGGTTAAAGACAACAACACTGAGCAGAGTTCAACAATTTTTGGCTGAGTTTAGTCTCGTCGACACTCGGGTGGGAGAACTTTTACCTCACAACGACAGACACAACATTTCACTTTATTTCCCCAAACAAAACAAAAAAGCGCCTTAAAGAAACAGTGGCGCCAAAATCTTGCCCGATAATCTCCCACCACGAGTGCCGTGTGCTGTACAAGCTTCGCTGTGCTCCGGCTTTGATATCGTCCATCGGAGTCACGCGTCAGATCGCCTCAAAGCGTGTATGAAGACAAAACCTGCACGTGTCCATCGGGCATCGCTCTTTTTAAAGCTGGAGGCTCGAGGAGGTGCAGCTTATATCGAAAAAGGCAAGGTCACACCGACATCAGCGTGCCGATACGTTGCAGCAATACAGAGAGAAGTCCTGCCCGATTTTCTGCCTCTAGGCTTTCGGTTGGATTTTGTCAAAGATGTTTTCTTTTATCGGTTTGTAAAACGAGTTTCGGTTTTTTTGTCCGTAAAAGAAACAAATCCTGAACGCCATAAAAGTGTTTCCGAAAAAATAAAAGGAGACTCAATCAACACAAATTAGAGGAGAGAGAATCCCAACACAGAATAAACATCAACGCAATTTAGATAGCCAACGCGTTTCAATAAAGACAAACTCAAAATTTACTAGCATTCAACAACTACATCTCCCATAAGTCTTAGCCATAAATACACTATCAAAGTTCACGATTAGCGATGGGAATCGAACCACAAAACCTTTTTAGTACCAACCGAACTGTGTCGTGTCAAAAACCGGCAAAATTTGCAAGACAAATCAACCCTACGTCTAGCTGTTGTATGGCAACAGAATTAGAGTTTTATCTTGCGTTAAGACGGAGTTAGACGTGAAGTTCGACACCACTCGTGTGCACAGCTGGATGTGGTTAGCTTAGCTCAGCATAAAGACTGGAAACTGGTAGAAACCGCTAGCCTGGCTCCGCCCAAAGATAGATATTTACCAGCGCCTCTGAAGCTAAACAATAAACATGTATCCTGTCATTTCTAATTAGTTAATGTAACGTAAACAATTTGTGATTTTAGAGTTATGTGGTGGAAGTATTTCTTGGTGAACAGCCAGGTGGCTTCACAAAAACGTCAGTATATAAAACACAAATTATCATTTTGATTTTTTGTGTTTTAAGTAGACAAGATACGTGCTCACGTGTTGGTCGATGCGTTTTTAAAATGCGACAGCACTCGGCTAACGGTTCCTCCTGAACTACTCCTTCAGTGTTCACCCAGTCCAGTAAAATATTCTCATGTATCCGTGAACATGGACAGAAAAACTAATTACGTTTCAGCACAACCGATGAAAGAAACCCTCGATGACGAAATCATCATCGTGCCGAGGTTTTTCTTAAAGAGGCAGAACTTCAGCTCTCTATTGTCCTATTACTAATATTATTTAACATTACATATTGTCTAGTCATGCTGTCCACCTCATGTGGACACAATGCAGTTTGATTATATACTGTTGAGTTGCATATGTATGAACATGTCATAATCATCACGGTATATATCGAGTATTAGTGTCACGGTCTACACGAGGCTACTTTCCCCCCTGAAATTATTACATTAATACTCTTTACTGTAGCTTTTAAGTTACATCTATTCATTTTCTTGGTATTATAACAGTAATATTTAAAGACGTCAAAAAAATACCTTGCATCAGTGGCTGCGGTGATGACTAAAAATCAGCCATGTAGTGCTTTTTTGTTTTTGCTAATCAGCGTCAGCTTTTAAACTTTGCTGCAAAAATAAGAAAAAGCAAAATCTGGAAAAATAAACATTTCCAGTTTAACAGTAAAATAAAATCGAAGCCAGAGCTTTTAAAGAGGATGTCGGTGGACACGCAGCTTTGTGAGGTTCGTTAATAAGATGCTTGTCAGTACCACAGGCTTTTTTTTTTCCCCCCCAATTAGTGCACAGTGAGGAAAGGAGGGGGCGGGGTTTAAGGACGCACCTGTACACACCCAGGTGCAACCAACCAACCACACTGGTATGGAAAATGGAATGAAAGACAACAAAAACTTACAATCAGACACGCTGCAGAGTGGAGCAGAATTCAAACTCCGCACACCCCAAAAAAATAAAATAAAATTAATAATAAAAAAAAAAAGTTAAAGAAATATTTCCAAAAGCACGACATTAAGTTTTTTTGTTTGTTTTTTGATATCCTACATCCAGCTCGATAGCAACATTAATAGTTCAACAAGATCAATATATTTTTTTTATAATCATTTTAAGGTACCTCTTATATTTTTCTGAGTATTTACAACTGTACAAGCAAAGCACACACTTCAAAGTGCACAAATTTAATACAGTATTGACTAGTTTTGCATTTTACAAGGTTTATATTTTTCCCCCCAAAAAAAAACAAAAGAAAAAACCTGAAAACTATTAAACAAGAAACAAAAACAATCAAAATGATTCTTTTTCGTACAGTTAAAAAAAACAAAAAAAAGGGATAAAGAAAGAAAAACGCTGCTAGATTTGAACTCGCTCCGTCTCTCCGGTAAGACTTGTGACGTCCGGTACGACTAAATATTTTCCACGTGTCACGCTTCGTTAACTTTTCGGGGATATTTTTCTTTTTTTCTGAAAAGAAATAAACTATGCTTGTCTCGTATAAAAGTTAAGGCAAAGTCATTTTTCAAGTTTAAATAAAATTCAAGTTTCTCAAACACTGGATGGAATTTTTTTTTTATTTTTTATATATTTTGCGTATACGTAGAGACCTCGATGCATCTTTTTTTTCTTCTTCTCCCGAAAAAAAAAGAGAAAAGAAACAATATTTCTAATGGAATAAACAGCATTGGTTTATAAATATGTGGATATGGTGCATTTTCTCTTTTACCATTTCCACCAATGAGAAAAAAATAAAAAAATCATCAGACCCATCCAAGTGCATCTCAGTCCTTCAAAAAAATATTTTCTTTAACAAACTCAAGATTTAGCGTCCAAATCAAAAGCAGCTATGAGCAGGAGTACAGGCTTTGTTTAGTTTTTTTTTTGTTAAATGAAGCTTTCCCTTCTCCAGATCCGTTTTTCTCTTAGTGGGATTACGCAGAATGCTTCTTGTTGCAGGAAGACATTGGCGAGACATGCGAGGTCCCACGTGGTGTAGGTTTGTGTATAGTACAGAGGGGTTCATTTAATATAAAGGTGTGTTTTGCATCTGAGGTGACAAAAAAAAAAGATTAACCCGAGCACACGGCCGGTGATGAGCAGGGAGGGAAACTCACCTCAAGTCTGTTCGGACCCAGAAAACAAACTTTTGCAAAACAAAACTCGGCCACACAAGTCGCTTACATCTTTTAGAATACAGTAAAACATCCAGGACTCGGCTGGTTATCTGCCAAAGTGGCTGCTACAGTAGACAGAGCTCCCAACCCGAGAGCTCAAATAAACAAAAGTCTGATCAACAGGTTTCCTCCCTGCGTCTAAATTCTCGGTACTTCAATCCGACGAAGGATTCATGTCACAAAATGCCGCTTGATTACGTGTCATTACACCTGAATTTGTGTTTTTTTTGACTCTGTGCTTTACATCGAACTCCTGTCAGGTGTAATTTTTTTATCCCCAAAAAACATGATAATGAAGCAGAAAGACGTGCCGTGTGCTCTGGTCAATCTTTTTCTTTATTTTATTTTTTTTAGTAGAAACCAATGAGGGAGCGTGCCTACAAAAAAAAAAAACAACGTGAGGAAAGATGAACGTCTTCACCCTGAGGATGAATTTTACACGACAGTTTCAGACTCTCCTGATCGCGATCCTGCTGTAAACCTGCCCGTTAACGCTTTGTTACATTTTTAAAAAAAGGATGTTTGGTTCAACATTGTTCACGTGCGCTCCCGACGGGACGCCCAACCAAATCTCTTCCACACTCCAACGTGGCGAACTACATTCCCGAAAAACACAAACAAACCTTACTCGTCTTTCAACCTTCATCGGTTTTAGTTTTAGTAAAATATTCTGTACAACAATCGTCTCACTTTCCATACTCGTATACAAGCACTAGTTCAATCAAAATCCTCCTGATGCGAGAACAAGAGGCCAAAATCCAAACCACCGCACGCCTACGCAAGAGCACCACCTCCTTCAGAACTAAACAAAAACGAATATCCACGACGAGCCATCGAAAATATAACAAGCCGGACGACTGTGAACGTCCATCCTTCACTACAGTGTGTTCAACAAAAACATGAAGCTTCGGCGGTGGCGTCTACAGAGATGATGATGATGTTTGCAGGGTGGAAAACTTGGAACTGAATTTGCATTTTTTTCCCTTTTTTTTTGCTTCAGGTTTGCCCTCTTGAGTTTCGCGAAAACACTAACAGTGCAAATAAAGTTGTGTAGATTTAAAATCTATTTTTTTTCTACATACAGTATCAGGTGAGCGAGAGATTCCAGGGTTTGACGTCTAGCACCATAATCTAGAAGAACGAACAAGAAAACGTGCCACTGATTGACCGGTTTGAACGAGGAAACGCCGTCTCTGTACCCAAACTACACGCTCAACTCTGAACTCTGTGCATTTTCGTCCCCTGAGGAGTTTTCTCAGCAGATATTCAGAACAAATGCGCCTCCTCCTTATGACAGTCCGGTTACCTGTCACGGTGGTAAACCGACGTGGGTTTTCCGGAGCATCTTGAGTGGTAGCTAGTGTTAATTTCCTCACAGTCATAATCTCGGCTCACCAGTGTTTTCCTCACCTCCGGCATTTTATATCGTCACGGCTGGATTCGTCAGCTCCATCGCCGTGCTTCTTCCTGCGATATCATGTGCCTGCTGATTATTATTCCACAGTTTGGACATGAGAAGAGAGGACAGCAAAAATACAATGCCAAGAAAATTGACTCTCTAAACGAGAAACTCCAACACCATAACCCAAATTATTTGGCCGACGTCAGGCGACCTCGATGCCGAATTTGTCTCTGTGCAAAGTTTTGGTGCCCCCGCGTGCCCTTCTTTGTCTGATGCCGGCACTGATCTCACGTCAGCCGGTAGACACAAGCTATGCGATATATAGCCAGCAAAAAGTAAAAACAAACAAAAACAACAAAACAGCAGAGGGAGGTGATCAGAGGAAGGAGGAGGTGGAGGAGACGCCCAGCGACGCTTACCAGCAGTAACTTTAACAACAGTCGACAAACAAAGCTGAAAAGTCATCTAGTGTAAATAAATCTGCAAAAAAAAAAAAAAAAAAAAAAAAAAGATGTAAACCAAAAGATCTCTGGAGTCTTGCTGCGATGAGATTTCGATGCCTTGCATATGGATGTGAATATGTTTGTTTTTTTTAAAACACACATCTGATGACCCATAATTAAGCTACATAAAGTTGCACAACGGTGCCACTCAACATGCAAACAAACCCCTGACACTCTTTCCCATCATCCACTGGGGGGGTGGGTGAGATCGGTTTCCAACAATGCCCCTTTGCTGCTTCACACACAAGACTTAATTTTTTTTTTTTTTTAATCCCACAAGGCCATTTTTGGACAGAATGAATGAATTTCAGTGTTGTCTGCGTCGACGTACGGGCCGACACTACTACGTAATGCAAAAGGAGAAATAAAAGTGAATATTAAAACAAAAAAAAATAAATAGAATAAAACAAATGAAACGGTGCTCTACATGCACAGTAAAGTGCTTTTTGTCTGCAAGCCCTGATCCAGAAAAGAAGGCGTCCTCTATGCTTGTTTGTGACTGGTGATTCTGGGATATAAGTATTGAGTAGCCCTGACTTATATTTCCTTTTATTTAATTTTTTTTAACGCTTCTGTGGAGCGTAGTGGGGCGAGGCTGGAGGACACAGGGAGAGGAGGAGGGCAGGGAGCGTCGCCCTACTGCGGGGACTTGGGCGGGGTGTGGTGGGGATCTTTGCTGGGGTTTTTCCCTGGGTGTGGGGGGGGGCGGGGAGGCCCACCGCCCGGCCGGCCTTCGGCCGTCCCTCGGGGGTCTGCCCGGGGTGGCCGAGCCGGGTTTGGAGGAGGAGGAGGAGGAGGGGTATGTCTCTCTGGCCTTGGCCTCTCCCGCAGGGATGGAGGCGTCAGGGCACTTCCTCTCCTCGCCCGCAGGGGCAGCGCAGGCTGGCTTGGCTTCCTTGGGGGTCGGTGGTTGCTGTAATGTCGGGGCGTCCTTCACCCGCTGGCAGATCTCCGCATAGGAGGGTTTCCTCAGCTCCTGGAAGGAAAAAAACAACGATGACGACAACAGAGTCATGAAATATTCTGCACAACGCTCGCCTGTTCCCGCAGTACACGTTAATCAAAGTATTGTGATATTTTTTAATAAGATTTATGTTTCTATTGACCGTTTCTGCTTGTTTAAGTACTCCACATTTCATTTCGTCTTGGACACACTGTCCTTCCCTCATCCACAACTCCCTCTGTTCATGTTGTCGCCCACCTGGAAACTTTGTCATGCTTTGAATTTGCTCCAGTGTTGAGGGAGAGCGCTGCAACCTGCAGCCAAGTAACAGACTACAACGTAATACTTAAGGGCCTTGTGTTGGATTTGCGCCAGTCAGCACATGTGGCTCACGGCGTACAACTAAAAGTTTTCGTGCTTGGGAACTTTAAACCTGACAACAGGATGTTGTAACCTGACAACAGGATGTTGTAACCTGACAACAGGATGTTGTAACCTGACAACAGGATGTTTATCTAACCCACGTTAGGCGTGTTTCATTTGCTGCATCTTATATTTCACCTCATCTCACAAATCCTTTGGTGATTCCTGTTCACACCCACGTTTGCAGTCTCAGTCTCTATCAACATGTTTCAGGTTTTAGCACTTTCAGCAGCACTGAAGCAGAAAACCTTCAAACTCCAGGAGCCTCAGGTCGGAGATAAGAAACTTTCTTTGCAGTTTCTGCAAATAAATCTTTGACTGATATTTTTGTTCGCGCTGCGATCGACACGTCTGAGAGGCGCCTGTGTTAAAAAATAAGGAAGGAATCGATACTGACCGTGGCAGCTCCGTTGACTTGCACTGATTTGCTCGCAGTGGACAAAGTGCCGGGAACTCGCTCCACAGACAACTGCACCTCCTTCGGCTTCAACTCCGTCGCCTTCACCTCCCTGAAATGGACAGTAACAGAACAGACGGATGTGTTTGGATGCAGGACGTGTACAGACAACATCGCTGTACCACGGAGACGCACGATAAAGAAACTTCTTATCTTCCCGTTTGTTCTTCATTGGCTACTTTGCTGTTGTGATTGGCTGCTGTCTATCTGCAGTGATAACATACAGAGCCTCTTCCTTCCTGTTCTTATCCACGTCACCTTCTTAACGTAAATCAAACACTGAAATCAGTGTGGTTCTTACGCTGCTGCTGGGAGGGATGGAGCGGGACTGTGCAGCGGGCCGGCGGCTGGGGTCAGGGTCGGGGCTGAGGCTGAGGCTGGGGTCGGGGTGGTCGGCGAGGGCTGGAAGCTTGTGGGCATCGGGGAAGTGGAGGACCGAAGTGGCTCTTTAGGGCCCGCTGGAGAGAGAGCTCCTCCGGTACTGGACTCGGCACTTACATTCTGCAATGGAAACACACACACACAGGAAGACATCAGTACTTTTCCACTGCTACAGAGTTGTTCATTACGTTTGAAACACAGCATCTGATGGTTGTAGTTGCTCACTCTTTAGAAACGAACGGCCTGATTCCTCCACGCGGCTTCACGCCCCATCAGGAACGTTTCAGAAGCATTTTGAAAGCCAGACTTTGTTAACTTTCCTTCATTTATGTGCTTCTACCACGAGTAAGTACCTACGTAGTGACATAGAGTGTTTCACTTTGAAAATTGACTGGCTTCTTTGTGCCGTTTCTGTGTCTGACTTCCTGCCAGCTCGATCCGCTCCGTGCTGCTTGAGGCTTTGATAGCGCTAGCTGTGTTGGCATCAGTCCTTACCCGTTCCTTCGCAGTTCCGACGACTACGCTGCTGGCCAGTCGGTTGTCGAACACGTCATCCGTCTTGAGCTGGCCGGCCGCTCCGGGAAGGGGAGGGAAGCTGGAGAGGCCGAGCTCGAAGCTTGGAGACGGGGGTTTGGGAGGAGGAGGCGGCGACTGAGGCGTCACTCTCTACATGACGGGAACAAACAGACAGAGTGAGCGCGAGAAACCTTCAAAACACAAAGTCAGACTGGAGCAATGGTGAGAAAGTTTCCTTTATATTTAGGTGTATCCAAATCTATATCGCAGGATCTAAACACTGAAGACTGAAGGAAGACACCAAAGAAGTACTTACTGTAAACTTTTCGTCCCTCTTTTTCCTAGAAGCAGAAACATTTTTCCTTTAAGAAAGAGAACACTTCAATTTACAAACATCCATTCTGACTCAGACAATGACTTAACCCTGACACAACGTACAAAATAGTCTTTTTTATAAGATCTGCTCATTCTCAAGTTTGTTTGTTTCATGAAGTTTAATTTGGTTTGTGTCCGATGGTTTGAGAGAAAGAGATTGCACTGGTTGAGCGACTTGGACTGTAAATGAGAGCGAGCGAGCGCCAGCCTCGATGAAGCCGATTAATCAGTGAAATAAAAAGTTATTTTCCTGATTGCTTCGCAGTGTTCAACGCAGAGCCTGATCCTGTCTGAATGTGGCCTGTGGTGCATCACACTTCCTGAATGTTGTAATTAAATTGTTTTTTAAGCTCAATTTTTACAGATTTCTGAGCTGAACTGACGTTCGGTGTGACTTTCAGTTGCTTTGTTTCGTCATACATGTTCAGACTATAACTGGGTAGTTATCAGTTGGAGCGGTGCTGTACCTTCCTCTGCCGATACCCAGGGAGTAGTCTGTGGTTGTGGGCTCGGTTACTCGCCCCGTGCCCACTGTGTCCCTGCGCGGGAAGGCGGAGGTGGAGGGTAACCTGGTTCTGGGCTGGCTGGTGGGGAGCCGCGTCGGCGGACTGCTGCGAACCCCGTTGAGTCTCTCGCTGGGGAAGCTGGGAAAGAGGCCTGGGTTGTCCAGGAGCCCGGTGTTGCGGTCCGCTGTGGGGATGGTCGGCCTCAAGTGAGGTTTACTGTGATTCCTGCAGGGAACGGGAACACGTGACCTCATGAATTCACTTCATTGAGAGACATTTTTCACGCTCTTTTTTTCTTCAGATCACGGTTAAGAAACCGAAGCTTCATCGACGCTGTAACCGCTCGTTTTCTACCGTCACCGCCATGAACACTGACCTGTTCCTGGGCGAGTAGTGTCTGACAGTAGTGAGGGGGGACGTCGCTGGTTTGAAACTGTGTGATGTGGTGAATCCATTGATGAACTGGTTGTTGTGAAACGGTGCAACCTGGTTGACAGAAAACCGATTCAGCAGCTGCATTAACAGGAAGTGAAAACAACACATTTAGGTAACAAAGTGAGGTTTGCGGCGAGTGCACAAGGAAAAATGACTTTCATATTGAACAGACAGAGTATCACTATTTGCTCAATCTTACCAGTGTGGGGTCGATGAAGCTGTGTGTGGCGGACCAGGCCTGCGGCGTGATGAGGCTGTATAAGGGGAACTGCTGCTGGGGGCTGTAAACCGGCGGGATGTAGTAGGACGTGTAGCGCTGCTGAGCGTACGGGTTCACCTCCACCGGCCGGTAACCGTTCTTTGGCATGAAAGTGTTGATAGCGATTGCCTTCGCCTTTATCCTCGCCTGGGAGAGAGAGACGGAGAGGACATTAGCACCAGCAGGAAGACAGACCGTACTGTGCAGGTCTTACACATCAGATTTTGATGTTTTAAAATTTTTGGCTGAAGTGAAGACGCCACTTATTCATACTAGAAGTCTAATGTGTGCTCCGGATGGGAATCACCAATCAGGTACAAGGATTTGCCTCACATCTGTCCCGTTCTTTAAATCTTTAAAACACTTTATTTGTTTTGTTGATTTGTTTTAGTTGTGTAAAGTCTTCAGTTAAAACTCGGAGGCCAAATAAACAACAACCTAATATGCATAAATATAAAATGAAATTAGGTGTAAACGTGCAGTCGTGCTGCTGGTTTCACGCCGCCTGACAAACGCTCGTCTTGACTAGAATTTAAGTAACCGATGTACAAACGTGCAGCCACACGAGTCCCACATAAAGTTTCATTTTAGTCAAGTGTGTAGCAGGTGTATCAGCTGACGTGGGTCGGTCTTCATGAAGTGTAAATAACGAGCAGTAAATAAAAGTAAGTAATTAAATCTGTGCGCAGTCTAACACCACGGTGGCTCTGTCCATCCGGGCTCTTCTTCGTACATGAAACTACTCTGACGTGTGAGGTGACGCTGATTATTTATGAACGAGGAAGATTAACTTTGTGGACGCTCAGATGTGCTTGAATTCAGTTTGAAGATGTGAAACTGACTGCGACATTGTCACAAACATAAAAGAAAACAGAAGCACTGTGACGTCGGTTACATGAACAAAAAGGATAATCGGGTCTTAGGGTCGAGTGCTCGCGTTTAACCGAAGCTCATCGTGACGAGTACCTGCTCTGAGATACCGAAGCGGCTAGGCAGCGTCTTCCGTTTACACAAGAGTGGACAAGAGTCAGTGTTAACGTTATGTAATGTAATGTAATGTAACGTACCTTAATGGGCTTCCCTTGGAAGGTCTTCACCTCCTCGCGCAAATACTGATATGCCTACATCAAGAGAAAGTGGACAGCACGGCCTTAGGTTACAGAAACACGAATGACAACTTTGGTTTGAATACCAGATGAATCTTTACATCAAAGTATGAAGTATTTACATAGGTGTACCAACTGAGGTGCCTAAAAAACTGCCTATAACATAAAATGAGTTTGCATCCACTTTGTGTGCAAACATGAACTATGCAGATCTGTGATTTGCCTTTTTATGTGTCGTACTCGGCAGCGTTCATTTATACTGAAGGAAGCAGCATCGTGTCATCTATAACTGGTTGACATTTAATTATTTAAGCTGCCATATATCAGAAATCAGTGATTTTTTACCCTTTAGCTACCTGAGCAGTATCAGGGCAGGTGTGTGTCTTATTTGCATTTCTATAAGAGCTTCATCCTCCTGGTCTAACGGGACAGTTTCCGTCCACTTTCCTAAATTTATGTCCTATCTGTCATCACTGTGACTTTAAGGAGAGCACTGGCTGACAGTGACTTGTGTCGTTACCTGCTGTGCGTCTGCTTCTGATTCAAAGGTGATGAACCAGTTGTCGTTGTAGGCAAATTCACAGTTGATGAACTTGGGTAGGTTGTCCCCTTTAAAAAGAGCCTCGACCTCCTGCAGAACAAAACCAGGAGAGGAACGTTACTTCAACACTGAAACCACGTTTCCACATTTGCTGGAAAACTAAAAACATCTTTCCGTTTCTTTTCAAACATACTTAAAGTTAACAGTGGACTAACAAGTGGCTGCGAATGAACAGCAGAGCGCGGTTGTTGTTGGCCGGGCGGCTCTGTGAAGCAGTTTGTTTACAGAGCGGAGAGCGACGACAAGGTCAATAAATAATTGTTGGAAATATAAATAATTTAGTCGGCTCTGATGATAAATCAGTTGGTGCAGACTACAGAAAAGTTTTCCACCTCATCTCCGGTTCTTAATAAAGCCGCCTGCCTCCTACAACTGTCACAACTTTTATTTCGATGTTGCAGACGAGGACGAACACGTCGCCACTTCAGTTTGGTTCGAAGTTACGTACACGGACGTGAAGATTTGAGTGTGCATGGCGAAGGTTGCGTGGAAAATGTGTTAATCACCTGCAGTTTATAAAATAATAAACATGAACGTACAGCAGCATTGGACGTGACACGACAACATACTGCTGGGATAACGCTCTTTAACGCCGAGTCAGATTGCTTGCTCGTCTTGAACTCGGGGGCATTTACCTAAATTTGTGTGTCACGGGGTGCTGTAACATATAACAGTACCTGTCCATAAGCTTGTGGGAGTGTTTCTGTGTTTTCAGTGTGCACAAACATGGACTTAAACTATGGAGGTCAGTGATTTGCACTAACCAGACTACAGAGGGAGGAAGGAGAGTGTAGCGCCACAGAGACGAGGCTGAACGAATAGAAAAAAATAAAATGTGTTTCATCTTCGAGGCCCGGCCAAGAGAGTAAATAACAGATGTACCAGTCCATGAAGTCAAACTCAGTAAGTTATGCTTGTATTTAGGGCGTGAGCAGAGTGTACTGTGTCGATGAAACAATCATACGTGTCGTCTTTGTTGACTCCCAGACGCTGACAGGCATCAAGTCTATAAAAATAAAACACGACCTGATCGAATTAATTCACCTTTTCAAACAAAGAGGTTAAAAGTTCTTGAAATCCAAATGAGCCTCAGATGAACTTGCCATCTTTGTTTAATCAAGCACGAGTGCAACTTGATCTTTATAGCGACTGCTCACACCAGAGAGACGTCTGGACTAAACTTGAACTGGAGAATCTGCAGATTAATTCCATATCTGATACGGAATGACGCACTACAGATACAGGATCAATGAATCCTCGTCTTTTCTAGCTTTTGTTGCGGTCGGCATATTGATCGAGGTCGCTGCCCTTGCGGTCATCGATCAGTTTTCGTTTTACTCGACCGTTAACTCAGATCTATATTTTTACTGAATGTCGTCAACGATCAACAGCTGATCGATCTGGTCCCATCAGACACCGTGAACGTCCACTGACCTCTATGGGCGTGCTCTCAGGAACCTCTCTCAGGATCACGATGCAGCGGTTCTGATTGGGTCGCACCTTCTCCCCCTTCTCGTCCACTTGGACCAATGGCAGAGCTGCAGAATGACAGAATTCCAATTAAATGAACCGTCCTTTAATCATGACGTTACTTACCTGATAACAAGTGTGAGAAAGATGAAATACACGATGCCTAACAGTGTGAAATATTGTCTCTGCTCACAGCACTGAGCCATGAAATACAAGTGACGCTTCAAACTAGATGAGATTAATTTAAGTGTGCGTATAAATCAAACAGACTCTGCTGAATACACTTTTAATAACCTCTCCTGGGAAATCACCTCCAAACACACGCTGATAAACGTTACTTTACCCTTGTTGTGGATTAAAAATCACAAAGGCGAACGAACACGTGACTCACATCGCAAAATGTCCACGATCAGCTCCATGTCAGTGCTGAGCTTCTTGACGTGGTCCAGGTTGGCCACTGTCACGATTGGCACGTATTGGTCGCTGTCCATCTGGGAGATGAGGTACATGTCACTGGCCAGATTCTCCCTGAGAGACAAAGAAGAAGAAGCAGAGGTGTTGTTAGCGACGCAGCTCAGGTGTGTGGAGGTGAAATTTAACCTTTATTTACTCGGATACAGTCGAACACACTGATCCGGTTACTGCCAACAGAGTCACACCTGTCGCCCGTCACATTTAACTAACTTTGTTCAGGTGGCGCGTTTGGGATTGTTACTCTCGGATACTTCCGTCTACACCTGTTGCACACTTGGCTGACTTATTCATGCAACTGTGAGCTGAGTGGGTTTGTCAGAGGAAACGCGGCGTCGCGGTTTCACTTTCTCACCTGCTGGTCTCTCTGTCCTCGTGTCTGGTCACTGTCACTATGGTTTTTGGTGAAGTTAGCCACAGTCAGGCTTCAACTGACAATTATTTCAATAACACTGGGGAACAATTTGAAAGAAATTCAGCTGATTTATATTTTAATGATGATTCCAAAGTTGCAGTCAGTTTTTTCTAGCAAGTTTTTCCCCTCCACTGATCAGCTGTAGTAAGACTTGCCAGCTGATCACCATTGGACTCATCTGCAGCTACGTGGCAACTTGTTTGTGCAGTCACAGTGCGGTGAGAGGTGTGTGCAGCTCCCAATAGGTCAGTACTGTCAATATCTGCACACAGAAAGCTTGCATAGTAGAATGAAGAGGATCTGTGCTGCTGTTCTCTTCACCTTGTCACCATGGACACACTGCTGTAAGTTCCGTTTGGTCTGATGCCGTTTTTGTAGTTTTCAAAGCTTGTAACTTTTCCATCTTAGTGTTTTATATTTCCTTTGTTCCAGATCATGTCTGCTCCTGCTTCTTCTCGTCGTAAACACCTAAACCACCCTGACTCCTTTTGCTGTATCTGTGCTAGTTTCACCATTCCAAGTCAGAGGAAAGCAAACATCAGTGCAGTCATGCCCGTTTCTTTTATATTTCATTGTATGTCAATATTTGAAAAATGTTATAAAACAAGCACATGTCTGTTAATTACAGTCGTCCCTCGCTATAACGCGGTTTACTTTTCGCAGACTTGCTGCTTCGCAAATTTTTTTAATGTAATTTTGCATGTTTTTTTTGTTTTTTTTTACAGTGTACTGTACAGTATGAACACGCATTGTGTTCAGCGTCCTGTTTAACTAAGGGAGTACTGTACAAAATGCGTGTAAAAAGGTGTATAAACGTGTGTGGTTAGGGGTTTTATGGCCTTAAAACATTTATAATAATTGTAAAACTTACTTCGTGGATTTCGTTTATTGCGGGTTATTTTTAGAACGTATCCCCCTTGATAAACGAGGGACCACTGTAGAGTATTTTCCATAGTTTTTAAGAAAACTGGAATCCTATACTTCAAAAATTTAAATGTTTCTGCACCCAAAAATTAGTTGTATTCTCCAGTGTCATCAGTTAATGTGTCCATCTTATTTTTTTTTTATGATCGATTAGTTGTTTGGCCCATGAAACATCAGAAAATCTCAGCTTGACGTCCTCAAAACAACACGAAAGACATTCAGTGGTCACAGACGGCTGAAGAAACCAGAAAACATTCACATTGGTGAAGCTTAAATCAGTTCGACTAATCAGCTCGAGGTAACGGCACAGTAAACTGTTCTTAATGACGTGACTGAGCACAAAAGAAGGGTCAAACTTTGTTAGCCTAGCAGCTGAAGCACCACCACAGAGGCATTCGGTCTGAAATGAGGCGTTCGCTCAGACCGCCTGCTGCCCACAGAGGACGAGAGGACGTCCGACCACGCGGTGAGCCGACGGCACAGACACACAGCTGATTCTTAATAAACGCACTTTAATGTGACTTCAACCTCTTTATGAAACTTCAGCTTCATTCCAGTGATGGACTATTTCACACCACCGACTATTTGCCTGATTTTGTTTTGTTGAATGGTTTGTATTATTTGATTGTGTTGAACTGATCTGATCAGTTATTATTATTTTGTAGTGCCGATTCACAGAAAGGAAAAAAAAAAAAAAGGGATTTTCCAGAAGGGACTATTTTCTTTATTTTTTATTTTTGGAGAGCTCTCTTGTATTTGTCGGCTTGAACAGCACTTCGTCTCTTTCTGGTGTTAGTAATAAATAATGTTGTTGCTTCCTGGAGTGATCTGTTGTTGATGGCGGAGAGCATCAACAGTGTTTCAGGAGGTAGAATAAAAACCAGAGGAGGAAGGAGGAGGAGGGAAATCCACTGAGTCATCCTCGAGCGTTTCTTCTCGGGTCTTGGTGTTCTTTAATAATCACTTAAGAGTGGCCGTTTTTCTTGCTGCGGCTGGATTCAAGTGCTTTTGCCCCATTAACGAGTGCAAAACAGCTGCTGAGCGGTCAGAGAATTTTAGCATGTTTAGTATTTTGCTGTAACAATTTGAGCTTTGCTCGCATATTTTACTCTCCCGTCGTGTGTCACACTGTTGGGGACGACTGATGGAAACACGGCATCAGACAACTCGAGGTAAACTCACCGGGAAAGACAGAACTCCAAGGTCTTCTTCAGGTGCTCCCTCAAGCCCTCCTGGGGATTCTCTTGCTGGGGATCACTGCCTGTTGACACACAAAGTAAGGGAGGGGGAAATGTTTTGGGTAAATTAAAGAGCGACTTGAGCCCGAGAGCAAAACATTCTACAAACCGACTGAATTTAAAGCGGGATGTGGGTGGAGAAGAGCGCAGACACGGAGCAGAGGATGAAGAAGCACTAAAGAAAAAGATGATTTATTTACACACGAAACATGCAGCATGCTTGTTAGTAGTTAAAGGCTCGACCGGTGTGAATCATGTTTGGATTTCATTCCAAAATCCAGGATACCTAAACAAATAGGTTTGGAATTAAAGCTTTAAACTGGATTTTAAAAAAAATGTTTAAACTTTGCTCATTTTTCTGAAGTTTTTTTTTGTGTTCTTGAATATCCCTCTAAGCACTCGACGTTGGTCGCTGTCGTCGTTGACATTCGTTTCAGGTAGAGGACACTTGAGAGACAAATGTCTCGTCACGGTGTGTGGTGTCTGGTGCTGGTCAACGAAACTTTAATGCCGCCATAAATAAAAGATAAAGACAAACAAACTGCTCTTAAGCGGTCACACACCAGACGGGATATTCTCAGGTTTATTCTAACCTAACTCAGGAGAAATACGGCCTGGCATTACTCAGTAACAGATTATTCACTTGAACTGCCGACTACAACAAGTACATACAATCTACTACATACTACAAGCAGTCAAGTGCTTAATTTAGTCATATTTCTAACGTCACATTTCATATTTCCCGTCTTTCTAGCCATTTAAACACTCATTCAAAAGCCTAAAAACATGTAAACAGAGAAATATGGATGCACGGTGATAGCGGCCAGTAAAGGCTTTCAAATCAAACATCAGTCTCAGAACAAAATGAATTTTTTGTCGATATGATAAGCCGATAAAATGTCACAAGAGTGTCTGCTGTGTGGAGGTTTATTGACGTGTCCGAAACTGATGATCATTGCAGCAAATCTGTGAACAGAAACAAACAGGCTCCAGAGAAAAAGTGTGAGGATGTTAACTCCGCTACAGGAGAGCTGATCTTCTCCGCAATAAAAAAAGCATGTGCATGTATCGGCCAAATCAGCCAAACTGTGTCGGGAAGATCAGCAAACCTCCAGCATCGTGCATCCCACAATCTGTTTTAACCATGTGTCATCGCCCCCTAGATTTTGACCCAAACAAAGCCCGGTATCGTCACATACTGATCTGCAAACAAGCTCCAAACGTCGCTAACCAAGCCCACCTGTGCGTGCTGGTTGCCCAGGCTCGGGGTACTCTGTGTAGGCTGGCTCGGAGCACTCCAGGGTGACGGAGGAGGCCACGGGGGCCGGCTCGGCCAGCATTACTGGTACCGGTGGAGGCTCATCTGGGTCGGTTAGTAGGGGCTCCTTGTAAGCCTTGTCTTCACTGGCTTCATAGCCTGTGACAATCAACAAGGGGAGGCACAATCATTATTAAAAGGAAAATTTAAACTAAAAGCGGAGCCTCGTCTCCAAAAGAACAAAGAAAACACGTTAATATGTGAAGGCAGCTGATCTGACATCTGCTTTATTATCTGTCAGTAAGTTTGTGTTCAAACAATGTGAGCATCGTGAATAACAGATGAGCATGGTCAGCACAAAGAAACAAACGGTTGGGTTAAAAACATTGAGGATGAGTGAGATTATCTGCACAGCTC
Source organism: Collichthys lucidus (assembly GCA_004119915.2). Classification (NCBI taxonomy): domain Eukaryota; kingdom Metazoa; phylum Chordata; class Actinopteri; family Sciaenidae; genus Collichthys; species Collichthys lucidus. The sequence goes on from CM014089.1 coordinate 3,616,121, forward strand.
AAATGATAAATGCAGCATGATCTACAGCACTGATTCCTTCAGAGCGAAATCAGGAGTTTAATACTTAACAGAAACGTTTTTAATAGCCCATATTTTTCAATTTGACTCGACTTTTTCAGTTTTTTTCTGTCGCCGTCAGGCTGCTGTCGATGAAACCTGAAACCTTGAGTTTAAATGTGAAACTTCTGTGAGGGATGATTCGAGTTTCACTGGCAAACTCAACACCGATCCAAAAAGACTGGAGCGAAACTCAACAGAGCGCCGACTGAAAACCCGAACATGTTGCTGAATCAGTGCTGCAGAATAAACATTTTCACAAACAGGTCGACATGGAAGAGCGGCGACGGCGCAGACTAAAAACAGGAACATGATTAAATATACTGGTCTTGGGCTAAATGTTTGTTTTATCCATGTGAGTATTCGGTAATTAAAAGTGCGCCAGTGGAAGCTCAACCGATAAACAAACAAACAGGATGTAAAGGCCGCATTCAGACAGGATGAGGCGCTGTGGTGAGTCGGTGCAGGGCGTGTCTGTTTGTGCTGAACGTAATCAACCAGGAAATCTCTTTTTATAAACGCAGATTAACCGGCTTCATCGAGGCCGTCACTGCCTCGCTCTTATTATCTCACTCTGAAACCTTAGGACTAAACTTCACGTCACCTCAAGAGTCGAACAGACAAAAGTTAAAAATAAAACTCTATTTGCAGGTCCTGTTATTTCCCACAGATACACGTTTTATTTTCACCTTCATCTAACTACAGTGAGCGGTTAAAGAGGAAGAACGAGCCGGTGTTGATGCTGAGGAGAAGAAGTTTCCTTCCCTGATGTCAAATTCACGATGAGTCCGTCGTGCTACGTGAAAAATATATCGAGTCTCCCGTTTTCAGCGACACATTTTCCATAAACGTCCTCGCAGACGTCGGAGATGAAACAGGGCGGCACGTCAGTCAGAGTCAAACGCAGACTAATCAATGATTTCTGTTTCGCCACCACATCCTTGTTGCCTCCGCGTCGGCTATACTTGGCCGGGCACATTAAAGTGAGTGATTACGGTCATTTGTGCAGAGGGGACGGTGACTGAGGTTGGAATATTCATATCTCGTACTAAATTGGGTATGAATGATTTAAGAGGCGTCTCGGCATGACGGGAAAAGTGACACGAACGGACAGACGCAGGCGTGAAATGAGCGGGAGCTGAGACCCAAGCGATGTTGTCCGACACGCCACTATTGTCTGTCGTCTCTGGATCATGCAGATATTTTGTCTTGGAGTGTACGGTAAAGAGGCTTCATCTCTTTTCTGACACTCGAGCTTCAAACTCTTATTCTGTTCAATGTTTCTGGATTAAATCACTAGTCACTATCTTCACGGTAGCCACATTTTTCTTCGCATAGAAGGTGAACACATTTTCAGTTTCTACATGTGTGGTTCCCACCCTGAACCTGAAGTCGGATGGTGTGGAGGTGCACGGCTACCACAGCATTCTGCAGCGACATGCCATCGCATCTGGTTTGAGCTTAGTGGGACCATCGTTTGTCTTCCAACAGGACACTGACCACAAACTAAATTTCGAGCGCTGCATCACCCGACCTAAACCCCAGCTGAGATGTTTTGGGATGAGCTGGACCGCAGAGTGACGGCAAAAGTGGCCGACAAGCGACAGTGACGACCTCATGAAGCTGACGAATGTTAAGAGTGTGCAACGCGGTGATGAAGGTAGAAAGCAGAAAATATAAAACATATTCTGGTTTAACACGTTTTGATTAATTCCATGTGTTCCTTCGTAGTTTTGATGTCTTCAGTGTGAATCTATAACGCAGACGTTCGACTATCAGTGCTTCAAATCCAACTGACATTTCAGTAACTCAACTACAACTTCTTCAAGTTCCTGGTTAAGTGACTGTTTACAAACGAGACAGGCTCTGATTGGACTAAACTTCACAAGCTTGTCTGAGCTGTAGATTCTGTTTGACTGCAGTAACAACACAACAGAGATCGCTCCTTCTCTAAATCCCTTAAATTCTGTTCATTTAATGTAAACTTCAGCCATGAGGAGGCCTCTCGCACGCTCTGCATGACCGACTATGATCACAGCTCCTCCAGCTCATTACTACTGCTAAAACCACAGATGATCGATTTAATCTACAACGATGCACAGTGTTGATTATTCTGCACATTAACATTTTTATAAACAGATCACAGACTAAGGTATAAAAGTGTTCGACATAATAAAAAAAAAATCAAAAACTCAGCGGCTGACCTTCTGGGCCAGGGTCGGCCGAACTATCGCAGCCTTCCTTCCATGGCTGCAGGGCAGCAGTTGTGGTGTCAGCACTCCCGCTGGGGTCCAGGCTAAACATGTGGTTGGCCCATGCTTTCGCATTGGGGTTGAGGTCTGAAACCTTGGCGGATTCCTGTGAACAGAACACAGAGACGTCAACGTTAGCTGGGTTTGAAACAGATTTTCATTGCATGACAACCGTCTCAGAAATATCCGAGGGATCTGTGACGGTTAAAGCGTCACATTTCACAACACAAGAAGTTAGTCATCTGTAATATATTTTAAAACTTTGTGACCCGAGCGTCTGCAGATGAACCAGGTAACCAGCAGCCTGAATGGACACATTATGATTTAATAGTAAAAGGAAGGAAATGTTTTTTTTTATGTGACGCACAAACTCATTATTGCAAAACAAACTTCCAGTTATTGCAAAACTGCAAAGTTTAAACTGACCCGAGTCACTTCCTCTCTCATTTTAATAAGTTGCTCTTTGTTGCTGAGATTTCACAAGTAAATAAAAATCACTTTAGTGTTTACTACTGAAGGAAACCGAGCACTGCGCCACATGATCCAACAACTTAAATGAATTTTTATTACGCCTCATCTGCCAACGAGACTCCTCAGACCCACGACATCTGATAGCACCCGCTTCAAAACAGCTGAGGCCTGGGTACAAGCTGACGGGGTCCGGGCCCGTGAAGCCCTCCTGCCTGCTGGACATACTCACAGGATCAAAGCAGCAGTTCAGCATGCATGTCTCACAGGCAAACAGACTGTAACCCAGGGCCGTGGTCAGAGCCAGCGTTTCATTGAAGTCCTGAGACACAGCGGGCCAGGCACTTCCTGACGGTGGCGATATAAGGCTCCACTGCATCCAATCCATGATCAACAGAGCAAGTATCTCCACAGACAGGCAGAGGACCCCCCCCCCTCTGCCCGTCAAACATTGTATGCCTTTAAAGCTATAACCCGGGCCCCTTCAAGTGAATCCACCACCACGCCTCTCAGAGTCGTCCACATCAAATCACAGCCGCTGCCACGCTCCGTCTGGCCCCTCCGATCCGAGCTGCTGGGTCGATTCAACAAATGTGATGACAGCGCCGAGGCTCAGCTGCCCCCGGTGGGCTAGGCTGACGTTGCAGAAGCTGACTGGCTGGTCTCACTCCTGTTAAGCAGCCGTCTCTGCTTTTGTTTTGTCGCCGTTGCACTGAGTCATTCTCTGGCAGGGAGCTGGAGCTGTGGGGGGAGTGTCGAGTCGCACACCTGATCTCAGACGAAGCGATCCACCACGTGCTAAATCAACCCTGAAGCAGCGCTCGAATTAAAATCAGACCTCTTGGGGCTCGGTTTTAATAGATTATTCTGCCAACAAGCCGAGTTGCTGAGGAAACTGGTTTCTTATTCGAGTTGAGTTAAATATAGAATTAGGCAGTTTGGAAGAAATAAGGTTGACTGACGTGACGCAAGATGAGCAGCAGGGGACGTGGATCCCGAGGTCGTATTTCACAAATGCTGCACTACGAGATCATTCAGGATGTGTCTGACCAACACACACACACAGCTCATAATCCAGCCCTGCACGAATGTAAATCTCCCACTCCTGTCCCAGCTGGCTGCCATAGAAACTGTTGCTGACATCACCGGATGTGTACGTACCGTGCACCGCTTGACCTTTTCCGACAGTTTTAAAATGTTCAGAGGAGGAAAAGGTTAGCTGCTTCCCTGATTGAGGATGTATTTTTGGGAGGAGACGTGAGGATGTGATTCATCGCCGACCGCGGACAGAGACGAGTTATTGTCGGTGTCATCGGAGGGCAGCCGGTGTAGTGCTGGGTTTATGCCCTGCCTCTCTGACGGAGGCGAACTCGCAGCCGGCAGACAGAGAGACAAGAGGCAGCAGCCATGCAAGAGTCCTTCAGGGAGGGGAGAGGGAACACAAACAGCTGAATTTGGACTCATCCGTCTGCAGACCTGAGGCTCGTCTTCACTCTCTGACAGCTACAGAGCTGAGCGGGGAGAGCTGAGCACTCAAGAGTCAAACACATCGACAGTAAAAATGCTTCATCCTGAGCGCCGTCTCATGAACCATTACTTCAATTTAGCATCAACAGAAGCAGCTCAAGGTGATGGAGTATACAAACCTACATCACATGTAAACAGACATGTAGAATTAGATTTATTGTCTTTACAAGACAAGCAGTGATATGAAAGCAATCAGTTTATATCCTTGTTCCATGTTGACTTATTAAGGACTTCAAATTCCCCCTAGATACAGATATAATTAATTAACTAATCTGAGCTTTGTCGGCAGGATCTGAAACACAAACATCTGTCTACTAAGCCAGCAAGATCCATGTAACCATGATTAGAGACGTGGGAAAATGTTGTACGTCATATTTCTTCAATCACAGCTGCCACAACTGAAGACAGATGCGTCACAAAGCCACAACCTGCAGTTCCTCTAACGTCCACTTGAGGCTGGCTCCAGATGTGAGTCAGTCTCCATAAGTCCCCATGTTTAAGAGCAGAAATAAACATGTTTACAGCCTGTTACAAAAAACAGTTTTGGTCTCTGTAGCTAATTTCCCCGTTCATGACAACTGTACTGAGGGTGACTTTATATACAACTCACCTGTTCACATTATATTAAGGCTTAAAGTTATGCAGGGTTAAAGGCCCACTCACACCGGAGGCGTTACGTTATACACTGTTACCGCGGAGTCTCTCGTGCGTCCATGATTCACGCGTGATCTCGCGTTAATGCGGCCAGCTCGCTCCGCTGCCGTTAACGCCGCTGACACGCGCCCGGTGTGAGTTGACGCCGGGCAAAGGACGCAGCTAAACCGCGGCGCAGCCGTCACGCTGCCATAACGCCTCCTGTGCGAGTCCCGTGTCAGAGCGTGGACACTTTGATTGACAGGTGGGTGCGGTCACAGGTGGTGGTGGATACAACTATGGCATTGCATTTGAGACAAAGGCAACCATTTGAGCTCTCCTTGCATGATGTACAGTGACTGAGGTATCTGGGGACTGGTGTCCAACTGAGTCTATTGAACAATGAATAAAAACAGACATGTTGCTTAGTCAAGTTTGGCCCTCACAAGGATAAACCCCAACTTTCTGTCCATGGTTCTTATTTAAAAAATAAAATAAAATACTTTCTAGTCTTCAAATTATCTCTCATACACACACATACGTACATACACTCACACAGACAGTTAAAATCAAGAATGTGTAATGTTGCAACTCCAGGCAGCATATGTCAACTGGCAAAGGAGTAACTGAATTTCTACAATAAAAAAAAAACAAATTCCGAACATGATAGCTAGCTGGATAGCTTGCCAGCCCGCCTCAATCTTTCACACCATCAGTGCGGTAAACGGTTCCTTACGCAGTAACCGACGCTACGTATCAGTTTAATCAGAGCTACACGAGGAGAAGTTCTGTTAACCCAGTGACATCTTTTCGTTTCTACTTCCCTCATATTTTTTTGATAACTTCTTATTCAAACACAAACAAAGCTTTGGGATCTGATATCGAGCTCGCGGCGTCCTTTTTCCTTTCACGGCTTTTTCTCCATAACCGATTTGATTTCACACGCAGGGATATAAATAGGTCACGTTCAGTTCCTGGTCTGTTTCTAACACATATGTGCGGGGCATATGGTGTCTCTGTGTGTGTGTGTGTGTGTGTGTGTGAGAGAGAATAAGGAATGAGGCAGTCTTAGTTACACAACATGGCTCGTGTCATGACGGTACCAGAAAGATTTGGGACTAAATTATAACAGGTTTAAATTGTATCATTTTTCTAATAAATCAATTATGAGACCGTTCATTTATTGTTTGTATTTTCAGATCCATCATCAGTTAAATGAAAATGTTTTTAGTAAATTGCTCTGATATTGAAGATGTTCTACACGTCTAAAATCTCACTTTTACTCCTTTGCTTCCAACACTTTATTTTCCAGTTAACATTCACTGCTTGGACGTTTTCTCAAAAGATTCTGGCCCGTGTTTAGGGAGAAGTCTACCGACAGCAGCGGGGCCGCATTGGGAAGTGACTAATCTTTAAATAAAATGTGCATTTTACAAAGATAGCCGGGGTTGAACCACCACTTCTTGTGCAGACTTCTTGTGTATTTTATGACTTTTAAAAAAAGAATTTTCTACAATTTCTCAGACTTGGCTGACACCCTGAGCTGTTCAACCCTGGAAGTAGTATTTTGGTTCTCTCACTGCTTTTCCCACCACTAATCCCAGCTTATAATGAGACCTACAGCCTGAAGCATTAGCCCACCGGACTCCATCGGGTGTGTACCAATCTTCTTTCCGATCTTGAGCGTGTGTAAATGGAGGTGGAAAAAAAAAAGACAGCAGGCTCTTTCCATTTCCTAATTTTGGAGCTCTCAGGGAACTTTTTCTCTGCCTGAAGGCCATCCGCTCACTCCTGACTTCCTTAGCTCCACATTCTTTCCTATTTGAAGAGGTTGATTGAAACCCATCAGGGAAACATGAGGACACATCCCTGTGCTTGTGTTCACTCAGTCTGCAGCGTTGAAGCAGCAGCCACGCTTCACCACACTGAGTAAAATGCTAGAAAGGGTGTTACGTAAAGAGACAAGAACACAGCATGATCTCTGATGATTATAGGTGCCGGATCTGGTGCTGGACTCAACACTGCGACCCAAAGGGGGAGTGATCCGGAACCTCCTCAAGCCATATCGCGGGTGCCAAATACTGTGAAAGTATAACTGATCACCAATCCAAACCGAGAGCCTCGTAACAACATGCCGCAACTTACAACTCACCAACCCCTTCAGTCTCAGACCGGTCTTTTCTTAAGAACCAGAAATTCAAACGACAGTTGGAGTTCCCATGAAACCAAAAGCAGAGTTCTGTTACTTCCTCATATTTTTGTGTTTCCAGTTAAAGACAGATCGGGTCCGACAGGCATATGTTAATTGGTGTTTACGGTTGGCAGCGGCTGTGCAGCTAGCCTTATGATCAGGTGTCAACGTCTACCTTCCAGGGAACAACAACAACAACAACAACAACCCAACCCAGGTATGAACACAACGACATCCTCGCATCCCTCAGTTGAGTCAGTTCGGTTCTTCATTGGTTCAGCTGCCGAGCCCGGTTCTGTGGCCTGCTAACGGCAGATTCAGTTGCAGGATGACATCATCAACACCATTTTATGGTTTGCCAAGAAAGAACCTTTAAATTAACCCAAAAATACCTTTAAAAATTTGTTGGGTCAGATATTTGTGTATAGGTAGAAGACATACGTAATTCTGACTTGATGGGGACTTGAAGTCGGCTCGTCACAACCAGAATTTACCAGCGTTCGGCTTGAGGCTGGTGTCCCACTGTCCCACTGTGCTGACCGCATTCAGCCCCCCCCCCTGAGCGTCTTTGCATGAATGTCACATGTGCTACCATCAATCAAACCTGCAGGGGTGTGTAGAAACCTGGCATGATCATACGCTGTGCAGACAAACCGACGAGTCTGTGAGGGATGACACGCAGGATTACCGACACGAGGAGTTCGGTGAGAAAAAATACGAAGCATCGTCACCTCAGCTCTGAACCCTCGGATGTTTTGCCACAGTCCTTCTCTTTGGGCGCTCAGAAGTAACGTTATTAAGCCTGTGAGTGGGTCCGATTTCTCTATATATCTGTATGTGAAGGCGTCAGTGCTCTGCCCGGCTGATGGGACGTTCAACACCGTTGGCACTACAGTTCATGCTTCGGGCGACACAAACGGGAAGTACGATGTTGCCACAGAGTCTGTAAGTGGCTGCGAGTGGCTTTTTGACATGAACGTCACTTTTTATGGCTCATATTTACTAAAACGTGTCGCTGCATGTTCACACTGTAACCACGGACGTACCTCAGACACTGACACAAGGTTTAAACAGTGACTTGTAATCTACAGTTATTTGCTCTCTCGCCTCGTGATGAACTGTTCAGCCAATCATCGATCATGTAATATATTAATTTACAATTATTTTTTTTTGGGGGGGGGGGGGGTTCACTCATCACGGTGGCTGAGAACATGGAAACAACACAAATGCGTCAATTAAATGAAATCTAATCTTGGTTCCTGTTTACGATCATACGCTGCCTCTCTGAACATGAAGTAATCAAATCAGACCAGATGATGCTCATACATCAACGCAGGCTCGACAGCCTCTTAATACAAACTGAAAGTTTCCCTCCGAGTCCCAAATTCTGCTTTAAACGGTCCCAGACTTCAAACACTCACAAATTAATAAATTAGAATTGAATAACTTTGTTTCAGTACCTCATGTCACTTTATTGACTCACAGTGGAAGTTCTGCTAGTAGTTCCTGCATTAATACCCGCATCACTCTCAGTGAATTAGTTTCCATGGTTCTTTTAGTCCTTGCTTGAGTTGCTGTTTCGACTGGTAATCAGTGATTTGAACATTTTCCTTTAGCCAAATAATCAAACTCACTGCAGGGACGAATATTTGTAAAACAAACCTACAGGAGGTACAGAGAAGACGTCTGAAGGGTCTCTGTCCAAGACCAGATAATTAAACTTATATTGGCATATACTGCATGATGCACGCAGTAATAATACCTCTACTGTCACAGACCCTGTATGTTTGTGTCCTAGGTGTTGTGTTTACTGTCCCCGGGACACCCTCAGTTTCTACACCCTTCTTCAAACACTCGACTCCATCACATCTGTTCCTCCAGTGTCTAATAGTTAACCAGCCTTGCTTTGTTTCGCTCTCAGCAGGTGTGAGGAAAGAGAGGAAGCAGCTCTCAGCAATGTCGACTAAAACTGGTTGCCAATAATAAGTTAAAGCTCACCGTGGATATGAAATACTGCGATTACAGTTACCAACTCAAATAACTTGCTAAATAACTTCTGCTTGCCGTTTCCATGGAGATACAGGGTCTGGCCTAATACCTGGAAATCAATCAGTCATGGCAGTAGACTCAGTTTACTACTGTAGTCTGCATGTAGTTCAAGCCTCTAGTCTAGAGTTTCCCTGAACTGAAACTGAATAAACGCCACACATATAAACATTAAGCGCTGCGCACACACGATGGAGGATGTCATCCAAACATTTTTAAACTTCTCAGCACTGTAAAGTCCAAAAAGTCAAAATGTGCAACAAACAAAGATCACAACATGTTTCTATCTAGTGAAACATTCAGCTTTATATTAGTCCAGCTTTAGTCTTTAAAAACAATTTCTCTGAGCTCACTGAACTGCTTGAACACAAACGAGGTACTCACACCCGCATTAACGAGACGCACACACACACACCTGTATTAACGAGACGCACACACACACACCTGTATTAACGAGACGCACACACACACACCTGTATTAACGAGACGCACACACATCTGTATTAACGAGACACACACACCTGTATTAAGACACACACACACACACACACACACACACCTGTATTAACGAGACACACACACCCGCATTAACGAGACACACACACACACCTGTATTAACGAGACAGACACACCTGCATTAACGAGACGCACACACCTGTATTAGAGAAACACACCTGTATTAACCAGACACACACACGCATTAACAAGATGCACACGCGCACACACACACACACACACACACACCTGTATTAACGAGATGGTCAGCTCCATAAAATCCAGGTGTATTACTTTATTAAAAGTTACTTCCAGTCGACTCATTCATATTTGTTTACATGTTCTATATTTTCAGGACATGGAGATGGAGAAGTGATATTTTTAGTGATGAGTCAGCTCTAGTTGACCAACCCGATTTTAACCACGTGGCCTCCCGTGTGTCCGTCAGCAGTTTGGATTTAATCAGCCACCAGTCAGGTATACCTCTTCTGTTTCTGAATCATCGCTTCTCACCGACAGCGTACTGTTGTATTGAATCCGTCATTAACCAGTCAGTCAAAACAGTTCTCAGCCGTTTTTTTTAAACTCTACCTGGCCAGAAATATATCACTTCATTTTCTACCGAAACCTGCTTCTGTGCACCCGTGACCGATGACTGCAACAAGATGTCGTTTGTTCTGTCTGATGGATGATGACAGGCGGAGCACTAAACTATGAGCTCAGAGCGAACGCAGGGCCTGATGCAGCCTTTCTAAAAATACTTTCCAAAATAATGGTCACGACAAACTTTACCGTGTTCTTTCTCCATCGCCACGACTTGAGTTTAACTAATGGTTAATGTCAGCCACGGTGACAGATTACAGACACACCCATCAAAAAACTGATTGAAATCACGCGTTGTACATTCAGTTACTGATGACGAGAGGCCGCAGTAAAAATACAAAGTTATTACACCGTGGTTTATCTGGTGGGAAGTTGGAGATGGCCCCTTTTCTCTGGTCGTCTCCACGAATTAATAAATACCTCCGGAAACACTGATCGAATCGGACATGCATTTATCAGGGTTGATCATGGCTGTTAAGAGGAAAGCAGCGGCAACCTGGCATGAATAAATGAACCGATGGGGCTAATGCAAGACAGTGGAAAAGCAAGTACACCTGAAGCGTAAAGCTCAAGCCTGAGTCTGCGTAGATTGTTGGAGAAGTCGAGCTCAGAGAGTCAAAGGGCCTTGAGAAGTGAGCTGGAAACTACAGCTAAAGAAATGAGGAGTACCTGGAAGGAAAGATTTGATCCAGATGTCTCGCTTGTAATCGAGAGGATTTGCTGGATAAATGAAAGACCTGTTGCAACCTTTGCCTCCAGAGTTTTGCCTGGTAGCTGGTGTTAACTACTTTCAGTCCATAAATTTAAATGTTTCACCATCAATCTCAATAAAGCCAAACAGCTCGCTACACACATGCACAGTTTCATACAACCTGAGATTAACTTGAGCAGCAACCCCCGTATTAAGCGGGAAACACACTAATAGAGGTGTAGACAAAGTGTTTGGACGTAATTCTACGTCTGGGTTTTAACAGTATGACAAGCGGTCAGTGTTTTTTCCACCGCCGTCAACGCTACAAGAGTCTTTCACATTTTGTGTTCCTGTCGAATCTTTTGTGAGTGCTGATCAGTCTGTTCAGAGAAAAAGTTATTCAGGGTTCCCAGAACTTAATAAACATGAAATTCAAGGACTTCTCAGGCCAAAAGAGCTCAGATTCAAGGACCCAACGCAGCTTAATGTGAGACGTGCTTGAAGGTTGTGAAACAATGATGCATCTGTTGGAGACAGATCAAACGTAGCCTAGTTATTAAGGTTAAAAAACGATTTAAATTTCTTTTCTTGCACAAAATACTTTCAATGAGCCTTTTAACTTTTAATGCCTTGATTCTCCCACCCCCTTCGGCCTCAAAATAATCTACTAAGAAGATAGTTTGGTCAAAAGCGGCTTTAAAAGAGACAAAATTCAATGTGAGGGACAGCAGAGAACGAAAACAAACACACACGTTACAGATTTTGTAAAAATAAAGAATGGAAACATAAAGTTTGGTGACAGACCAGCTTCTAAAAGTCGTACGACAGTAACTAAACATCGGATTCTGTCTGACGAGGCCTCAGCTTGAGCTCCGGTTCGTTGGCGTCATCACATCCCTACAGGAAGGCACGAGAATCGGACTGCCGCTCTACTGAACCCGACATGCACCGCTCTGTTTTCAGGCGCCAACAAGGAAGAAAATGTGACGCCTGTGATCAATAGTGCCATCGCAGACGAAGATGAAAAGGGAGAAATAAAAACAGGTCATGGTTATTTGGTTACAAGAGTTGCTTCTTTTTGTGCCTCGTGTTTCTTTACAGAGAACTTCCCTATTATACATAATCAGTGTGGGAGATCAACGGCAGTCAAAAGCGGGCTGTGGCTGGTATGATGCTCTCTATCAATCAGCCCGTTTGGACGCCACTGCGATGAATCTAGGTGGTTGGAACAGCGGCCAATGTTATGAGACTCCAGCTGGACGGACAACAAAAACATACTTTAGCCACGTTGATATCGGTGACATTTACTGTCCAGAAATTCACTGTTGACAAGCGGCCATGCCAGTAACCAGTAAAAACTGAAACTGTGTCTAATGTTTTAACACCAGCTAAATGTTACAAGATCTAACAAAACAAACTCATCAAAATTAGTGTTCAGTTTGAAAACTGCAGTTCCTCTAACGTCCACTTGAAGCAGTCTCCATAAGTCCCCATGTCCAAATGTCCAACTTCACAGCAGAAATAAACATGTTTACAGCCTGGTACAAAAAACAGTTTTGGTCTCTGTAGCTAATGTCCCCGTTCATGACAACTGTACTGAGGGTGAATTTATATACAACTCACCTGTTCACATTATATTAAGGCTTAAAGTTATGCAGGATTAAGAGCGCGGACGCTTTGATTGACAGGTGGGTGTGGTTACAGAATGGATCCAGGCTTCATTCGGTCAGCCTCAGGTCCACTGACGACAATTCACGACGAGTCACAGATTTTGAGCTTCAAAAACGGCTTTTCACAAACCTGTGGGTAACATCCCGCATACACCGTAAAACATATGACTATACTAGTCAGTTATAGTACTGCTGCACTACTACTAGAGCTGTGAAAATGATTCTTACGTTCTGACCTCAGCTGGACAGTGAAGTTGTCTTGCACTGAACTGTGGTCGAACGAGAACGCAACGTTTCTATTGTTGTTATATGTTGGGAAATATGCTGAAAAGCACACTCAGTATTCATCTCTGGGCACATTTTGGATTTTATGAAAGTACCAACTGTCTGTGAGTAAAATCTGCCTCCCAGAAATTAATGACTTTGTCAAAAAGACGAATTTGAGGAACCTCGTTAGCCGTTTTCGCCCCGAGCTAACGTCGGCAACAGCCAAGAACATCGGCCAAGTATCGAGGAGGCTCTGTCCAACTCGGAGAGAGAAGATGTATCGAGGTGGGTCACACAGATAGTGGTGTTGAAAAGATGCAGCTACTGTTGTAGTCTGACGTCTGACCATTGTACATCAAGAATCGACAGTCACGCCTCTAACGACTGCAAAATGACAAATGGTGTTGACAAAAGCTGGCATGAGTCAAACTGTGTGTTAAGTCAAACTGCTGCCAAGTTGCATTGAAACTGAAGCCGCACAGCGAGCGTGCATTTGTGATCACAGCGGCCGACCAAACAGGACTCGAACGTCCTCCGGCTGCACGTTTCTCTGTCCAGACTCAAAGACTGACAGAGTGAAAGATACGAGAGCCGGTATCTCACGTTTCACCGCGTTTTTCTGGTTACAAAATACTAAATGTTGACGACTCGGCAAACAGCAATAAAGTTAACTTCAGAGAGAAAAACTAGGAAATTTTTTCACCAAACTCTGAAGGGAAATAAACAGTTCCAACACGTGTTTAAAGTTAATTTAAACACGTGACAATATATGGGGCTGCGAGATGTGACAGACTGAGAAAAATCACACTGAGGTGTTTAAATTTTAAACAATTTTAAAACATTCGGACAGCATCCGGCGCCATGGCGTCATCTGAGTGGTAGATGTCTGTTTTGGCCGCCAAAAAAATCTTGCAGCATCCTGCAGATCCAACTCAGACAGATGAAACCTCCACAGTCAGCCTGGACTCTCTAAACTCTGATACTGACCTGTTGTGATCTGGTTTTGTTTAATACATGAAGCAGCTTCTAAATCTGAGTCTGACTGACCCGGACAGTGAATGAGAGTAAGGGAGCGCGGGCCTCGATAAAGTCGGTTAATCAGCATAATTAAGTTATTTCCTGATTGTTTCACAGCAGTGCTGCTTAACTTAACTGCTGGAGTAATTTCTAAGTGAGAAAATAAATAACCAAATTCATCAAAGACGACAAATAATCACAAATAATTTAAAGCTAGCAGCTAATTTAGCTGAAGACATGCTCCCGTCTAATTATTGTATTTATAAAGAGTTTATAAATCAATATCAAAGTATAAAAACATGGGATTTTATCCATACTGCACACCCTTTACAATAAAAGCTCCAACACTACTATGTGACAAGATTTTGTGACAACCTAATGTGTCACTTTCAGACAACAAAAAAGGTTTTTAATGTGATTTTTCTACAAGCTTAAAAAAAAAGTTTAGTCCTGAGAGAAAAGGAAAGGCCGACTGAAAAACAAACGTGTCTGTGAATGTTCAACTCACCAAATGAGAGCTCTCTTTTGCCTCTTGTACTTGCTGCACCTGTGGTTCAGCTACAACTTTCGTGTCCTGGTCAGAAGTCATGAGCCGTCTGCTTCTTGGCTCCTCAGGGAGAAGTCTCTGTGTCACCAAGTAAGCTACGGGGGGCAGAGGGGACAAAACAAAGTTGTTAAGATTCGAGAATGGATGTTCGTCACAGAACTGTGGATTGTATCAGCTGTTACATGTGTACGATGGAGAAAGGCCGGAGGGGCAGTGACCGAGAGTTACTCTCTAAAACAAAATGTGCTTTTTCATATTTATTTTCCGTCCCGGTTTGAATAAAAATAAAGATTTTTAGGAGTTTAAGAGACAGAATTTATGTTCAAAATTAAGACAACACTCCAACCAATCGGCTGTCATCTGTCGCTGACTACACCTGCGAGCTACAGAGTGCGAGATGTGACAAAAACGATCGATATCTGACTGACTGTAAAGCAACTTGTACATTTGGTTCAACAGGTTTAGCAGATTACAGAACTCAACTGGAACAAACAGCTTCAACCACTTACTTTGCACCTATAAAAAGCACAACACTCATTCATCTACACGTGGACTTTGTTGCCACGCGTCAGAAATATGCTGTATTTCCTGTTGCCCAAGGATCCTGGGCAAACCCATTTCTCGTAATAGAAAGTGAAAAAAAAACTGCAGATTAAAAAAGGGCAATAAACCAGTGAAGTAACCGTTTATGAAACTGAAGTTTGTATTTCACGTTTCATAAAAACAAACTCCGGGTTTGTTAAAACACGTTTAAAGCAAGACATTAATGTTAAGGCTGAATGCCACCGGGCACGGATGCATAGTCGATGTTTCAAACCCCACCAGAACCGCCGTGGTCCGGTTCAGACCTACGACAATCTGCACAGAGCAGCTCGAGCTGACAGGAAGTCAGACACAGAATTGACACTGAGAATCTGGTCGATTTTCAAAATAAAACACTCTGTGCAAACTGCCAAACAATTTAACTACGCAGCACATTTACATATTTAGAAGCTGAGTTAACAAAGTCTGGTGGGGTTTGAAGTCGCAGCCGTGCCTGACGGGGTTCTCGTCGTTAGACCTACTTTCTGATTAAAATCATCGTTTACTGTTTGTAAATGACAAAAACGGTCCATCAGAACTGTACGCAGTAGAGCTGAGCGATTATCTGACTGTATTAAAATAATCGCCACCAGTCTTGATCGATCAAGATTTTTTTTTCTCTGGTTGCAGCTTCTCATGTGTGAATACTCCTGAGTATTTCTGTTTTTTGGACCGTTGGTCTGACAAAAACAAGCAACCTAAAAACATCAGCTGCTGTCTGGCAGCTTGTGAATTTACAGCCCAAATAACTGATCAAGAACGGGGGCACAAAACGAGCGTCAGGCACCAAACAAGAGCTGGTAAAATATGTAAGTCAGTGGAAGATTTTCTTCAGTCACCAGAAAATACAAAAACAGTGATCAAAGTTAATTTATTCCACAATGATTCGATTGATTCGAGAACAAAACTGACTGCTAGTTGTTCCCAAATACGGAGTGTGCAACATGTGGCTGCAGGTTTAACAAAGCAGGTTTAATTAGACATCAAAATCAATTGCCTTCAAGTGACCGCTAACCTCGGCACAGACTTTGGTTAACGCGACGAGCTCTCTGTACTAACACACACTATTTTGTGCAGCAACAGGTGACGAATGTTACGGTTTCTGACCTCAACGTGACACATTTAGAGAGAGATCCCGCCGAGCCCAAACATTAGTGTGAACAACTTCTTCCTGTCACCCGTTTGTAAAGCGGCGATAATCCACCCCGACAATCGAGTGCCTGTCTCGGACGCGGGCCCTCGCTGTGTTTGCATACAAAGCAGAAAAGAATGGCATGGCTGTAAAGCTGATGACCTTTGATCCACATACTGATTCCCATACACGGCAGGAGCGTGTGCACACAATGAATGGGGCTAAACACAACCCTCCATCAGTTATCATCAGCTATCAAACCAGCTGTTGTGCGATTGGACTTTCAAACCTGACGTGTACACGCGACTTCTGTGTGTTTCTATCAGCCACAACATGGCACAGCATGTAACGTGAAAGTGAGTGTGCGTTGAGGTGGTTTTGTGTTAAACTCCGCTGAAGGCTTCACCGTTTGTCTCGAAATAAGCCTGTTTGTCTCTTGATCTCAAACACAATAACAATCTAGAGATCTGTGACTTTAACCCCAACGCAACGACACATTACACGCCTACCACGTTGTAATTTTAAACTGTTTGAGTCGACACTTTTCAGCTCGCTGTGCAGAGGCGCAGATGCAACTTTTGAATGCATGACCGTCCCGTAAAGTCCTTGATGTGTGTGTTGATGTGACACGGGGCAGAGGGCGATCACAAGACTCCTGACAACATTCAGCAGTGATACGTCCCATAAAAAGACCTCTGGAGGTCACAGTACATGTCATTTCCTATAAAGGATGCAAGTGAGTCAATCATAACGTCTAGACAAGGCCTGAACCAAAACACACACTCCCCCCTCCTCCCTGCAATGATCACAAGAGGTGATTTATAAACTCAAATGGTGCTCTGTTGTTCCAGAATAAGCCAGAGGTTCAGATGCAACAGGGAGGAGGGGAAAGAGTTTATTTTTAGTCGGCTGGATGAGGATGGTCACAGAGATCGGACATAGGGGTGGTGGAGAGCTACAGACTCCTGAGTGTTCACCTCAACAACAAACAGCCATGCTCTCTACAAGAAGGGCCAGAGTGGCCTCCACCTGCTGAGCAGACGGAGGTCCTTTAGAGTGTGCAGGGCTCTCCTCAGGACCTCTGACTCTGTGGTGGCCTCAGCCATCCTTTACGCTGTGGTCTGCTGGACAGGGACAGGAGCAGACTCAACAGACTGATTAGGAGAGCAAGGTCTGTCCTGGACTGTCCTCTGGACTCCACAGAGGAGGTGGAGGAGAGGAGGATGTTAGCTCAGCTGACATCCACCATGGACAACACCTCTCACCCCCTACATGACACTGTGCAGCAGACTGCTACACCCAGGGTGTAAGGAGAGGTTCAGCAGGTCCTTCATCCAACACAACACCTGCACCACCTGATCATGGTGTAGTCTCCCATTCATGTCTCTGTTCTCTATTTTTATTTGATTTATTTTATGTTCAGTTATTATTTATACCATGGTCACTCACCTTTGTAATATTATTTATATTATGATCACTACTCTTGCTATAATAATATGTGTATCATGGTCACTTTCTTTGCAATATTTCTTACACTATGGTCACTTTACATTACAATTCTCTTTATATATCATGCAACTTTTATCCTCAGTACTTGGTTGATTGTTTTTCATGTTTATTGTAGGTTATAGATATTTCTGAGAGGCGGTATCTCACGCATCTTTACTTTTTTCTAATTCTGTAGTGTATGCTACACTCTCTCTGCTGCTGTAAATTTCCCTGTGGTGGGATGAATTAAGTATATCCAATCTGATCTAATGGTCAACCAGCTAGGCATACAAAACAAGCTTCACATGCTGTTTGTCTGGCTCCAACTTTACTGGTCAAACCCTGGAGACGCAGTGCAGGCAGCGTTTGATAGCTGCCACCGCCGAGAAACGCGGCAGTAGCTCAGTCCACAGGGACTTGGCTTGGGAACCGGAGGGTGGCCGGTTCAAGACCAAAAATATACGGAAGGTGGACTGGTAGCCGGAGAGGTGCCAGCTCACCTCCTGGGCACTGCCGAGGTGCCCTTGAGCAAGGCACCGAACCCCACAACTGCTTGCAGGGCCATCACTCCACCATCTCTCTCCACGTTGCATGTCTATGAGCTTTGTACTGCATGTGTGTGTATATTCTGGGTTAAAAAACACACCCTGCAATGATCACAAGAGGTGATTTATAACCCAAAATGTTCCAGAATAAGCCAGAGGTTCAGATGCAACAGGGAGGAGGTGAGAGAGTTTTATTTTTAGTCGTCTGGATGAGGATGGGCATCCAAACAAGCTTCACATGCTGTTTGTTTGGCTCCAACTTTACCGGTCAAACACCGGAGACGCAATGCAGGCAGTGTTTGGTAGCTGCCACAGCCAAGAAACACTGCTGCACCTCACACATGCCATGCCCATGCCAAGGGCCATGCAACGGCGGCGGTGGCGACACTCCCTCCTTCCTTTCCCCCCAGTCACCAGGCACCGTGTGCGGGCTGGAGGAGGAGGAAACACGGAGGTCGTGACAAACGCCAACAGGCCTTAATTAATGTTTTAAAGTTGGCTGACAAAGTAGCAGCCGTGTCTGGTTGTAGCAGCATCCAATGAAAGATGGCGACCTCCGGCGTGATTTCGCGGATTCCTCCTCCTCCTCCTCCTTCACCACCTCCTCCTCCATGCTAATATTTAGTTAGCACGCAGAGCTAACTTTAACCTGACACCACGCTAGCTGTGTTTGCTATTCTAATAACATATAAAACAGTTTCTTTACTCACCTGTCGACTCTCACTGCAACGGCAATGCAAAATACTGTATGGTGGTGGTGGTGGCGGCGGTGGCAGCTGAAGGTGGTGCCGGACTTCCAAGGCCTTGAATCGGCTTCCAGGCTAAATACGCAGGGTATTAGCAGCTAGCAGGTAGCAGCGGGCTAATGTCGACAACAGTTGGGCTTCCCGCTCGAAATTAAGTGTTCAGGTTTCAGTTGGGAAATTCAGCCACAAGCAGTCACGACGACACCCCGCAAAAAACATAAAAAAAAAAACACAACAAGGCTCCCCCCGCACGACCAGCACCGCAAGCTAGTTAGCAAGTGGCTAAGCTAGGTGGCTAGCTTAGCTTAGCTTAGCCTATCAACTTTGTGCTGTCGGTTCGGGCTCGGTAAAAATCTGGCGCCGCGGAGCTGAATGATCCCTCACGGTTCTAACGGCAGGTTCTGCTGGAAGAGGAGGAGGAGGCGGCGGAGAGACAGAGAGGGGAGAGGCCGGGAAAGTCCAACAACAACAATAACAACAACAACCACCGAGAAACCGTTAAAAAAGAAACGGTTACTCGTCTCCAAAAAAAAAGCTTCCGATCGATCAAACACTCGTTACAGCTAAAGATGAGAGAGAAGGGGGTGAGGAGGAGAGGAGGAGGAGGGGAGGGAGCTAGGGAGGGGGGGAGGAGGAGGAGGGGAGGAGAGGAGGGAGAAGTTTCCTTTCCCTTTCGTGTGCAGCACGCAGATCGTCTATGTGTGTTTATGTGGTTCATTAAATCAGCTCAAAATGCTGGTTTAATTTTAGGAAATCAACAACACAGTGACAACATCAGGACTGTAACTTCAACATATACACACTGCAGGGATAGATGTAAATTTAAATATGTACGGAGAGATTAAACATTTGTAGCTAAATTAAACATTTGCATAAGGTTTAAATATGTACAGAGGAAAAAATGTGCTTAAACATTTGTAAATATATAAATAGAATATAGATATAATATATATAATAAATAAAAAATATATCTGTGTTAAGAAGTTAACCTGTGCTTACATATATACAAATAGAAAAGTATATAAAAGTAGAAATGGTGACCAGGCGAAACAGTGACAACATCAACAACATCAAGCTACAAACACAGCAGAGATAGATCTAAATTTAAAAGAACACAGAAATAAAATTATTTGTAGCAAAATTAAATATTTGCAGAGAAATTAAGGATTTAAATATGTACAGAGAAAATAAAACATGTGCAGAGGAATTAAACATTTGCATAGACAATAAATATATAACTCAAGTCTAGTCAACTTTATTATCAATGCTGCTATATGTACAGGACATACAGAGATGTTTTCCTCTTATTCCGGTGCAAACAGCAAAAAACATGAAGTATAAAAATATATGTAAAAGATGTAAAAAAATATATTTAAAATAAGATAAAATATAAAAATATATACAAGCTAAATGACGAAAGAAAGAAAAGAAAAGACAGTGGCAAGTCTGAAAGATATAAATAGTATAAATATGGTGGTATGAACAGAATGAACAATATAAACAGAAACAACAGTCTAACTGTGTTAAGAAGTTAACCTGTGCCTACATATATACAAAAAGAGAAGTAAAAAAAAGTATATAAAAGTAGAAAGGGTGACCAGGCGACACAGAGACATCAGGATTGTAAACGTGAAATAACTATTTCCTGATATGATTTGTAGGTAAAGCCCACATTTCCATCCTGTGTTTTTAATTTTTTTAGTTATATTTAAAAATGCTATTTTTATTTTATTTATACACAGTGAAGTCATATTTTATATCACAGACTGTTAATTATACAGTAACATACTATATTTTATATTATTTTTTAACATATATTATTATATAATGAAAGATTTTCACCATAAAATCTTTAGACACTTTAAAAATTGAATAAAACTGCAACATTATACGTGAAATAAACAAAAAATAACATTGTCATATTAGAAATGTAATATTAGAAAAAAAAAAGTTATACCGTATTTATTATAGTAAAAGTTTTTTCTAACTAACAACTTTATTATTAGTCATATTTTATGGCAAAAGTTTTATTTATCCGACACTTTAAAGACATTTATAAGGAATAAAGTCGTGTTTTATATTACAGACTGTTAATTAAACAGTTAAACATTCTGACTGTTCGTAGCAGGACAGGTACAGGTGTGTGCAGTGACGTGAACCTGCAGGTGAAGTGAAGATGAGCAGAGTGACACCTCCTCATGTTCGTCCTCTCTCTGGTGCAGCACTGAGCCCGGAGCTGTCACACACAGCTCGAGCTCCTCCCCCTTCCTCCTCCACCCCTCCCCCTCCTCCGTCACTCTCAGCGGGGCCTCCTGATTGGTCGAGACTGGCAGTTTGGGGCGCACGCGGACTCACTCGTGATCAACATGAGTGGGCGTGGCTTAAAGCCACAAGCGACGCGCTAATTGGCTGTTCCCGGATCATCGCTGGACCACAACAAATACAACAACACAAATTAACGAGTTTAATTAGAGACTTCTCTCTGTGTTTAAAGGATAATTATGACATTATTTATTAATAACATTATCAGTCATAACGACATTAACCAACAGTGAGTGATATATCTTCTTCCTTTTTTCTCCATTGTTGTCCAAAAACTATATTAAAACGACACCAATGAGACACGCTGTTGCTGGGTGACATTTATTAACATGAACACACACACACACACACACACACACCCCGTCCTGCTGCCTCCAAATAGAGCAACAAATGTAGATTAATCCACTGCTCAAAATAGTCCCCCAAAATTCCACAATTTCTCAGTAATATTATATTATATTATATTATATTATATTATATTATATTATATTATATTATATTATATTATATTATATTACAGACTGTTAATTATACAGTAAAATATTTAATGGCATATTTTACATTTTATCTTACTGTGATAAAATCTTCAGACATTTTAAAATACGGAATAATACACCAACCTTATATGAGAAATCAGCAGTACTAACATTCTATTACTGTAATAATAGAAGTAATTGAAGTAATATTCTGACAACCAACTATTTCAAAAACTACATTATGTCATATCTCACTGTTTTGTTTTCTTAATATTGTTTCTTGCTATCACTTACCGTTTGGGTTTGCAGTAACAAAAACAATTTCTCTACGGGGATTAATAAAGTACTTCTGATTCTGATTTAAACAACATTTTAAGGGAATTCATGCAGAATTAAGTCGTTTTTTATATTACAGACTGTCATATATACAGTAAAACACAGTACAGTATTTAATGGCATATTTTACAAACAACTATAACTTACTGTGGTTGGTTTTATTTCTAGAAAAGGACAAAAAATATTCAGACAGAATGTGTCTCCCTGCAGTACCGGTGTTTGGCCATGAGGGGAGCGCTGTGAGGAGAAACTCCTCCGCGGTGTCTGCAGCGTCTCTTCCGGTGCTGGCGGAACCTGGACTGTCCTTTCGTGCCGTCCGCGGACTCAACGTGTCGCGTCAAGATGGCACTTTATAATTTCAAGAAGATTATGGTGGTTCCCACCGCTAAGGTGAGTTTATTAACCCTCCGTCTTGTAGCGTGTTTTAAACGGAGGCCGCTCCGCCGTGTGTCGGTGCCGGAACTCGACGTTAAAAGACGGTTAAAGATAAAAAACATGGTGGGGGAGGAAAACACGTGCTGAGACAGCGGCGGGCTCGTGTCCACAGATATAAAGTTTAAGTAGTTATAAAATATCTTTATATATCCAACCGTTCAGTCTGACAAGTGTGAACCGATAACTGGCTCTTCTCTGCCGACAAACGTCCGCTGACAGTTGACATGTGTCCCGCACCAAACTCCACGCAGCGTTTGTCCATTTAAACACCGTGCGGCAGCTGCGAGAGACTGAACCGAGACACCAGAGTTTGGCTTTCTGTCTCTAAAAAAGAGCTGCTGTGTATGTTAAATATATGCCGAATGAACAAGAAGACGTGCTTTACTTATTTACACATCATAAAATATTGTTTAAAGGCGTCCGCGTTTAGAGACAAGCGATTATATGTTAAAATTAGAGATTTGTTAATGAGGTTTGGCAGAGCTCTCTATGAAGACAGTTTGTCTTATGCAGGTTAACACAGGGTCAACAATGAAATAAAATGTGTTGCGCAGCATTAAGAGCAGAAAAATACATGTGTAACAAGAGTATAAATAAGAAAGAAGTAAAATACTATTAAAAAACAAACAAAATATACTAATAAAGAATATGTATGAATGTTCTAGACACTGTACGAGAAAAGGCTGAGAAGTATTGCTGTTTAAATAGACATGAACATACTATAAAAATAGGATACATTACATTATTTAAAATATTGACAAGTGTGATTGAAAGTATTGCACAAAAAATATATTTAAATGTAGGAAATTGTGTTTTTTTTTTCAATTAAATGTTAAGTAGGTGTTCAGTGCATGTTACAACACTGATAAATACACGATAGTACATTTTGTGGTACGAGTACCATTCGTGTCTCTTTTTTAATTAAGTAGAATAATTTGAAACATCAAACCATCTACAACATATTGAATGAAATTAAACTCGAGGATCCCTCAGATGTATTTTAAAATAAGTTTTACTCGACATCCGTCAGCAGACTTTAAACTGTTTAAAGATCACGGCGCCAAACGTTTAACAGAAACTGAGCTCTGTTCAGGATTCATCAGTGATCAACAAGAAATAATCTTCTTAGGAATACTTCTGTATGAACTGTCTGCAGCTGATCAGAGTCAGCCTACACTGCTGCTGAATTTTAATGTCACGCGTTGTTGTTCTCTGCAGGATTTCATCGACATCACTTTATCCAAAACGCAAAGGAAGACGCCCACAGTGGTACACAAGCATTACCAGATCCACCGCATCCGTCATTTTTACATGCGAAAGGTGAAGTTCACTCAGCAGAACTACCACGACCGCCTCACGCAGATCCTCACAGACTTCCCGAAGCTCGACGTAAGTCAACACGCTCTGAAAAGACTCTCCTATAACCCGTGGTTGTATTAGATGATTGTGAAATCTGACAGTGTTGTTGTTTTTAGGACATCCACCCGTTCTACGCCGATCTGATGAACGTGTTGTACGACAAAGACCATTATAAACTGGCTTTGGGGCAGATCAACATCGCCAAGAATTTGATTGATAAGTACGTTTGTCTAAAATCTTCTATGCAGTAATCCTGACAAAAACGTCCACATCTGATTAAGGCATATTTTATAACAGGCATATTTTATTTTAACCCTTCAGTGTTGCCAAAGATTATGTGCGGCTGATGAAGTACGGAGATTCTCTGTATCGGTGCAAGCAGCTAAAGAGAGCCGCTCTGGGTCGTATGTGCACCATCCTGAAACGACAGAAGTCGAGTCTGGAGTATCTGGAACAAGGTAAAGGAGGAAATGCTGTTAGACGTCTGCAGAACGTTAGATCAGCGCGATCGACACTTTAATCTGTCTTTAATGCGTGAAAATAATCTGTCGTCTCCCTTCAACAGTGCGTCAGCATCTGTCCCGTTTGCCGTCCATTGATCCAAACACGAGGACCCTGCTTCTGTGCGGTTACCCCAACGTCGGCAAGTCCAGTTTCATCAACAAGGTGAGCGGCTCTTTATGAGTCGGAGATGTTTTTGTCTCAACCCCGATGGTGTTTCAGCCCCTCGACCCCCTTGTGTTTAATGCATTATGTAAATGATCTTCCTCGTCAGGTGACCAGAGCAGACGTCGACGTTCAGCCGTACGCTTTCACCACTAAGTCTCTGTTTGTGGGTCACATGGACTACAGATATCTCCGCTGGCAGGTAACAGCTGTTATTCTTTCCATGCATGTATGTTTGTTTGCTTCAGATGTGTTTGTATGATTAAGTAAGTCGAGCTATGAGCCATGAGGTTGAAATACTTCCTGTCGGCTTTAAATATAAAGAGTTAACGTCAACATCAGATGCCCAGAGTCTGGAAAAATGATTTACAAACTAAATTGTCATAAATAAGACTGAATGAAGGTTGGTCCAATATAGTATAGGATCTATAATCCATGTATAACCCACACCTTTCCCATGTGTGCAGGTGGTGGACACCCCCGGTATCCTGGACCACCCCCTGGAGGACAGGAACACCATCGAGATGCAGGCCATCACGGCTCTGGCTCACCTGCGAGCGGCGGTTCTTTACGTCATGGACGTATCCGAGCAGTGCGGTCACACCCTGCAGGAACAGCTGGAGCTCTTTAACAACATCAGACCACTGTTCGCCAACAAGGTCAGACTTCAGTCACGTTACAGGTCTCTCTGAGGATGAATAAAAGCGGTTTGACAGTGTAATACGTTGGAGTGTAACACTGGTGTCTCGCTCCCTGCAGCCTCTCATCATCGTGGCCAACAAATGTGACGTGAAGAAGATCAGCGAGCTGTCTGAGGAGAACCAGGTGAGTGATTTACAGCTCACAACCTGCTTCAACTTTAAATGAACTGCTTTTTAGTTTTCTCAGTGTTGAAGGTTCGTCTTGACCTCGTGGTCTTACACTCTTGTGTTGTTTTTGCCATCAGAAAATCTTTGCAGATCTCTCTGCCGAGGCAATCTCTGTGATTGAGACCAGCACTCTGACCGAGGAGGGAGTCATGCAAGTTAAAAATGAGGTGAGGCACAGCAGACTTCACACTCACTCTGAACCCTGAATATTTGTAATTTGCATGTTGTGGCTTACAGTCATGGTCTTGTGTTTGTCAGGCCTGCGACCGGCTCCTCGCAGACCGTGTCGAGACAAAGATGAAGGGCAAGAAAGTACACGATGTTCTCAATCGTCTCCACCTGGCCATGCCCACCAAGAGAGATGAGAAGGTGAATATATTGAATTCAAGAAAAATGTGTGGCATCCTCAGGTTTGCTGCTTCTCTTTTTTAACATTGTTTCTTTTGTCATTTTCAGGCGAGGCCTCCGTTCATCCCTGAAGGAGCTCTAGCACGCAAGAAGGCAATGGAGATGGACCAACCCAAACGCAAACTGGTATGCCCGGTGTTCATAGAGACAGCAGGGATGCAAAGGCTCTCCATATGGCTGTATGATAAAACACTGTGTTGTTTGTCTTGCAGGAGAGAGATCTGGAGATGGAGCTTGGCGATGACTACATTCTGGACCTGCAGAGTAAGAAGAGTTTTCATTTCAACAATCAAGCCGTCATTGTGGAGTGTCTGCGCCACTCATGTTGCTTTTTGTTTGTTTTTAAAGAATACTGGGATCTGATGAACGAGGATGAGAAGCACGACAGGGTTCCCGAGGTGTGGGAGGGACACAACATTGCAGATTACATCGATCCTGACATCATGAAGGTGAGTCTCTGCAGTGGCAGCGTGTTTCCTGATCCAGATCCAAATAAAACCACAACTGGAACCAGAGACTGTCTCATAAACTTTGCAGCAGTTTCTACTAAACTATATTTAAGTGTTGAGTTGAGGAACATCTGTACGGACCATGTATATTGGTCAGGACACTGTGGACAATCTAGAGACGAGGATTATTTTCATGAATGTGTCCGTCTTCTTAACGTCTCGATGTCCTCTCTCACAGAAACTGGAGGAGCTGGAGAAGGAGGAGGAGCTGAAGGAGCGTGCCGGGGAGTACGACTCGGATGAAGAGAGCGAGGACGAGGAGATGCAGGAGATCCGAGTTCTGGCCAAACAGATCCGCGAGAAGAAGCAGCTCATGGTCCTGGGGTCAAAAGAGAAAGACATACACGGGCCTCGCATGCCCAGAACCACCACCAAGGTGAGGGGCGGCTGGACAGCCGTTCACCATGTCGTAATTATTGGTGGAGGAAAGCTGAGAGAAATGTTTGAAGTTTGCGTTGAACCTCAGCAGCGATTGTTTATCTTTTTGTAACACAAGTTTGCTTTTGACTTAACTTCACCTCGACTGTGTGTTTGATTTGTGCAGGTTGAAAGAAAGAAGCTGGAGAAGGAGATGGGCGAGCTCGGTCTGGACATGAAAGACAAGGACGATGTAAGTACTTTGTTTTGGATCAGAACCTGCAGAATACATTGACTCTGTAATATCATCGGATAATTAAATTAATCATGTGAACTATGATCTGCCTCAAATTATGAGAAAATTTTGAGAAAGGTCTAAAACTTAAACAAAGTGCTCTGTTAAGACAGTTATTACTTTAATATTAATGTGAATTGTGATTTTTATTATAATTTTAGTGCTTTAAAGTAACATTGATCAAGACTTCCATGCTGTTGAACTAAAATCTTAAAATATTGAATTTAAAACATTTTTTTGAAGAAGCCTTGAAAATTTTAGATTTCTAATTTTGCTCAGTTCAATTTTGCCAGCATCTTGAATCCTGAAAATATGACACATTTTAGTTTTGAAACACCTTGAAAGTCACGAAGTAATCACAAACACTCATATACATATTTTCTTCTTCTTTTGCTTTCAGAGTCACTACGCACAGCAGGCCCGGCGATCCCGAAGCGTCGCTAAGAAACGCAAGCGTGAAACTTCGGCACCTCCGACCTCCAGAACTCGAAGCCAGAGCGCCTCCCGTCCGCCACGAGATCAGTCCGGAATACGGGATCCAAAGGTACAAGACCGGTGTCTCAACTTTGACTTTATTCACTGAAATGTGCTGCTGTTAAATAACTCTGTTTACCCTCTGGATTTATGGAGACAGGGTTTTCTGGAAAAGAGCGACATGAACTCATTCTTATTGGGTTTTTTTTTTAATGCACAGCTGAGTCATGTTTTTTGTTTATTCCTTAGATGGCAAAGAAGGCGAAGAAGATGATGAAGAACTCCCAGAAAGACATGAACCGCCAAGGCAAGAAGGGAGAGGCGGACAGACACGTGTTTGACCTCAAACCCAAACATCTTTTGGCCGGGAAGAGGAAGTCGGGCACCAACGATCGCAGATAAAACTGCTTTTTCTGGACTGTTGAGATCCAAATCTGTTGGGAAAGATCATGTCTTCATTCTTTACATTTCCTCAGCAGTACAAAGACGAACATTGAATATCTTTGAGGAAACTCTGATCATTTAATGTTTCTGTGACGTGGGAGCATCATCCCCGAGGATGGTGGTGCCATAAAAAACTGTAGACCTGCTAGGGAATGCACCAACACATTTAGATTATTAGTAATTATTATTACAATAATAGTGTCTTTTATTCGTCAGATCTCCAGTTATTGCTCACAAAAGTAAAACAGGACTGTGACTCACAAACCGTGAGTCATGTGGCGGTTAACGTCTTATTTTGCTTCTGCAGTTGCCACGATGAAACTGGTAAAATATTATTCAGTTGTTAAACTGATTCGTACACGAGTTTTTCTTCTCTCTTGGTAACAGCAGTTGAGTGAGCTTTTATGCCTTACAATCCTGTGTGCGGCTCAGGAAATGCTGAGTTTACTTTGGATAAAGTGATGATGACTTCCTTTTACAAGACTCCCTTTGAGAAATTCATTAACATGGGAGCTAAATAAATATACACCTGAACACAACTGCAGTCTGAAATTGAAATGTGTGCTTTCATCTTGAAGAAATTCACCTTGCTCTATCGTCCCGGTATATAATTTTATTATCCTTTACCTTTTAAGGTTGCACAGCCCCCGACTGTTACATTTCTACGCACAGAGTGAACATGTCAAACTCCAGCTTGGCGTTTTTCCAGCCTGTGGTTCAGGAGGCAGGGCAGGTCGTCGTGGTTCGATCCCTGGCTCAAAGTTTGCTTGTTTGTATGGTTTGCATGGAAGCCGGTGCCGTCAGTGTATGAATGGGTGGATGACAGATGAAGCGCTATATAAAATAGAAGTTAACATGTAGAAAAATAGATGACTTTATTAATCCCAGAAGGGAAATTAGGTCCTCATAGCAGTCCGGTATATTTGAATACAATAAAAAAAATATATAAATTATGCATATATAATAAAATACTAAGGTAGAAAAAATAAAACACAGAGGGACAAGGACACTTAAAAGATGAATAGGTAGAAATGGTGCAGTGGCAAGATATTAATAACTATATAATATTTTATAATTGTTCATCTATATGACAGAGGTTGGATATGTGCCAATAAACTGTTTATGTGCGTAGGCTGTGTTGCTAATGTTCCTTTACTAATTTAAAGCCTTTCAGTAGGTTTTTAATATGCCGACATGTCATTTGTGTCTTAAAAAACATTTTAGAGTTAATTATTTTAGGTGCTGGAGTGTGTTAATACGAAATAAAACAAACTAAACGCCCATGGCGTGATAAAGATTTATCATGCTTTTATTGTGAAAAGCCGCGGGCCGGAATTGGCTTCGTTATCTCTCGTCACGTCGCGCACGGACGGACGGAGCTCGTCAACTGTCAACACGGAGAAAATGATACAGAGGCCGACCCTTCCCACGATATCCCGGGATAAAACTCTGCATTTGTAGACTTTCTGGTAAGTTCCAGTCTTTTGTTTTAGGTGGGGGGGAGGTTGTCTCACCGTTAGCCTATTAGCACGCCAGCTAATGGGGGGATAACGGGTTAGCCGCTTAGCTGTAACAAGGCTAACATCTAGACTTACTTACAACCAAAGCTCTGGATCTAATCACACTTTAGGCTGTTTTTACTCCAACACAGTGCGATACAAAATGTCGCTTTCTTCGCCCTGACGTCTTCAGGTCACAGTGACAGACTAACTCCCAGCTAAAGGTGTCTGACAGCTAATAAACAAGGCAGCTCCTTTATTCAGAGACGTTACCGGGCAGACAGAGGCAGCAATGTCTTCATCGGTTACAGAGAGAGAGAGAGAGAGCCGGCTTATGTCAGCTCAAGGGCAAAGATTTGTGACAGCTGGAGCCAGGCTTAATGTTGTTGTGTCATTGCTGTGATATGAGCATCAATAACAGCTGATGCACAGCTGAGGGCGTGCGCATGCTGCTTAGAAACAGCTCGTTTTTAAAGAGTCATTATGACACTTACATGTGCAGCTATGCATAACATACATTGTAATACATAAATGAACACACTTGACAGTGGCGCCATCCTGGCGGTTCTTTGGTACAATATGTCGGATGTTTTACTGTATTAAAGGTCCAGTGTGGAGGAGATCTGGCTGTGAACTTGCAGCTTGCAACCAAGTGAACACTCCTCACCTCGTTCAGCAACCCTTCCAAGCTAGTGGGGAAGTCTGGTATGAGATGTCAGAGAGTTTGTGTTTGGTTTGTCCGCTCTGGGCTGTCGTATATTCA
This sequence comes from Collichthys lucidus, assembly GCA_004119915.2. NCBI lineage: Eukaryota > Metazoa > Chordata > Actinopteri > Sciaenidae > Collichthys > Collichthys lucidus. Next base: position 3,646,290 of record CM014089.1, read on the forward strand.
GCGGCGATGCAGTTGAAGATGTTGACACATTGTCTTAGTTGTATAACAAATGTGTTACAATAAATTCAGTGTCGTAATCAAGTAAAACGTTACATGGAGAGCCTTCAGCCTAATAATGAAAAACTCTCCTGAACTATGCGGGGCAAGCCCTTATATACAGTGATGGTTAAGCTCCCAAAACTAGTAAATAGTCTCCCAGGATGCCCTAAAACCTTTGACTTGATCTCTCCCATAACCGCGTCAAAGGAAACCACATGGGACCCGAGATACCCCATCCCACATGACTCTTTTAACATACATTGTAATACATAAATTAACACACTTGACAGTGGCGCCATCCTGGCGGTTCTTTGGTACTCCTACCTAAATAACCTCAAAGTCCAGATGGACCAAAATAACAGCTATCGACACAGACAAGTGTCTCAATGTAAACCATTTGTATATAATAGTATTAGTATGTAACTATGCATCTATGTGCAGACACCTCTTGGCTACTGGAGAAACATAGCAGACTCTGTAGAAGGGGACCCGCTCCCTCTGTAGATATAAAAAGCTCATTCCAAGCTGACAAACATATAACAAATCTTAATTTCAGGTGGTTATACACAAATTAAGTTATTCTTGAGTAGTATATAACATATTTAGCTAATCAATTCCCCTAAATCTTACATACCGGACCTTTAACTCATAAAATGAACATGCCGTGTCATGCTTCTTGACAAATTACTACAGTCGTTATGTTTCTTCTCTTAAAATTTGCCATGTCGCATATTGTCTGTACATGTCGACGCACCGGTTTGCCAGATATGAAACCATTGTGTGCCACGTTGGCAGTCCTGCCTCTTCCAAATAAATCTGCAATTCAGGAACTGACGATACAAGTTTTAAAAGTCAAATTCTTTCCAATTGTTCAGTGGGAGACAGGTCTGGACTGCAGACAGGCCCGTCTAGTACATGTACTCTTTTATTAGGATGTTGTAACACATGCAGAATGTGTCTCTGCATGAAATAAGAAAAATCAGAACATCAGGAGGCAGCATATGTTGCCCCATAACTAGCATTAATGCTGACTGTCTGGCCAATCTGGATGTGTCTGACGAAAACAAATTGAAATGTGAACTCGTCTGACTGTTTTCCGTCAGTCTCAGATGTTCTGGTCCAGAGAAGTGTGCAGTGCTGCCCGGGGGGTTGAAGGTCACAGACATTCACTGTTTGGGTTTGCGCCTTTCTCTGAATCATTGAATGATATTCTGGATTGTAGACGGTGAAAGTGGTGAACCTCGCCTCATCCGTGACCGACTGAGCCTCTCGAGGCCGCCTCCTTCACACCTAGTCACCTGTTAGCAATAAACCTCTTTGAGTCTGCCATCTTGAGATGATTCTGTTATTGTTGCTCACTTCTCAGTTTCAGTTCCAGTAATCCCACATGTTTGACCTTAAGGGACCCGCTGAGTACGCTCACCAACACTCTGCTTCACACTCAGTCATGCTGTCACTTCACACATGGAAGCTGCCAAGTCTAACACAGTCGCTGTATGTTTTCCACTGAGTGTAGCATCTCAACCAGGAATTGCTCTCACGGCTCTTTGCTTCTGGTTTTGTACTTTCAGTCTGTGTTTACATCGGATTTGAAGGAGGGATGCCGGTGGAGAGTGGGAGCAGCGCCGCCGCCCGCCAGGCCAAGCAGAAGAGGAAGTCTCACAGCCTGTCGATCCGCCGGACCAACAGCACCGAGCAGGATCGCTCCGGCCTGCAGAGAGACATGCTGGAGGGACAGGTGACGAGCCGCTTATTCACACAGTAAAAATATGCAGAGGAACTCCCCTTGTCTCCAACCTGTCATCATTATCCTGCTACTGTCAGCACCCATAAGCACTCCAGTTATAATCCTAAGCCAATTAGGTTTAAATGCATGCATTTAGAGTATAATGCTTTATGTTGTTACGTGTGTTAAGCATGACTGCAATAAATTTAAAACAGATGGATCCAGAACAGACTCTGGCATTTGCATTTCGCTCAGGTGGATCGATTCGATCAGTGGTGCTTATTCCTGTTTTTTTATGAACAAGGGTTCAGCTCGGTTTCAATAGGGCCAGCTAAAAGGGAAGTGAATACCTCCTGGGATGAAAGCACCATTACCTCAAGTCAATTCTCTAAAAAGATAGTAAACCAAGACAAAGAGACCTACTGAAATAAGGATGTTGTTGTGTTTGTCCTTTTCTTTTTCTGCTTTGCCATTTTCACTTTTCACTCAAATTAGTTTTTGTAACGCTTTTTAAATGTTTTTTCTTATATTTTATTTGATGTTTTCACATTTTATTGGGTATTTTTAACCCTAATCTGAAACAGTTTCAGATTTTGCGTCATAAATAGTTGAATTTGCACAAATGGTAACAAAATCTTCAAGTTTAAGGGAAGATGAATTACTTTCTGTCGAGTCAAAGCCTCTATAACTATGGCTCATTATTATACATACATTGGTGTATTATTCCTGAGTATACCTCTTATGCAGTAACAGAATTTAGACATTAAACCTCTGTTTACATTCCCTGCACTCAGGGCCTGTTGATAAAGGAGGTGCCCAGGTGTAAACAATAAGATTAATGATGGCTGAACTCCACCTGTGCTTGAAAAGTCTACGTACCTTCTTACGTTGGATTATTTAGAGTGGTTTTATTTCTCCTAATGCTTCTCTTTTAGTTGCTTGACTATTTATAAATACACTTGAAATTCTAATTTAATTTAATTTAAGTGTTTTATTGCTGCCTGGTCAGCGTTTACGAGTTTTTCTGGGTTTTGGCTGGTTTCAAGCAGTTTTCTAACCAAACGTGGTGCCAGCATTGTAAATCCCTTCCTCATGACTTTTTTGTTTTTTCACTCTGGTCCTTTTTTGGCCCCAGTCCTCTGATAATCTGGAATCCCTCATGAGAATGGAGGTAAGTCTCAGGTGTTTCTAGAGCTAGCTTTACTCGTGTAGGTTTGGTGTAGTTTAGGTTTGATTAGTATTTAGAGGAGGTGAAAGTCGTTTCTCTATTTCATTTCCAAATACCCCTCCTTAAAACGTGATAATCTTAACTGTTTACTGCAGTTACATCCACACTGCCCTCTTACAAATAAACCAAGGTCATGTGACTCACAATGAGCTCCTTCATTGGACAGTTTAGCAACACGGAGCATTAATTGCAGTTTTTTACTGACTCAAGGCCGTTCTCACCGTGTATGCTGTATTTTTCTTCTCCCCCTCCGGTTTGAAAGTGAGTCTTCATTTTGAGCATAAAAACATGAGCAGAAAGTGAAATGTCTGCATCTTCAGCACATTTTTATGCGTTGTTGAGGAAGATAATTTGATGTTTTGATAAAAATAAAATGCAAAGTGCAACGGAAACAGTGCTTAGAATAAATTGTGACGTACGTACACGAAGCATGTGACTTCCATTTTCCAAATGCCATGATAACACTTGAACACCATTGTCATAGAGATCTGGGATATTTGCTTATGAAGGGATCAAGTTTTGTGGCATCCGAAGCATTCTGTGTGCGAGTAGTATTGACCAGTCGTGTTTGAGACAGGAGAGTAAAAGAGGAAGTGGAACGCATTGGCTGAAACACAATCTTACCTAAGAGTGAATGTTTCTTTCTCGTCATTCTCAAGTTACTAATCGGACTGCAGAGGAAGTCTCGACTTGTATATCTGTTATCTGTTTTCCCAAAAAAACACAGAGACTAAATCGTCATCAGACGATGGCCGATCGGTTTCAGGATTGATCTGGAAGTGGATTGGCTCGACCCATGCTTTTAGAGTTTGATGTCATTATATTGTCACTGTATGTCAGGCCTTATGCAACATACAAACATATGTCATCATGTACCCATGCTGCAGCCTTTATTCTCTCAACATCATCCCGTGAATGCTTAGAGCACGCTTGACTGATTTCTTTAGAAAACATAGCCACGAGCTGAAATTCAGCCCAAGCTAGAGTGCAGAGCATTATGCAGAGCTCACAGCACTCAGGTACAACGAGGGCAGCTGCGAGGAGAGACCGACCACTTCCTGCTTGTGTCTTGACCACAGGCTCCATCACAGCACGACCGTCTGCACTCACTAAACTCTTTGCGGTGGCGTCAGTGCAGAAATGTTTAAACTATTCACTCACTGTTGTAAAAGCCGACTCGAATGTTTTAGTGTTTATTTCGAAAGAGTTTAAATTGAAGGAACAGTCATTGCAGCGTTTCATTAATAAGCTGACTTATTACTGCAGAGTCTCTCAGTTACCGGTGACTAAATATGAAAGTCGTATTTTCAGTTTCACCAACCCAAAACACTTTTTAAAAGTCAGTGTTGAGTTGATGTTATGTGAAGAAACATCGCACGGTGGAACATCTAAATCGATGTTTTGTGTTGACACTAGGGGTGTGACGAGACACTCAGTTCACGAGACGAGACACAAGATTGGGTTCACGAGATCGAGACGAGACGAGATTTTAAGAAAACTAAATTACAAATATGAATGCCTGGACAACAGACTTTTATTCAATGAACTTCATTTTAATGAACTTCTTAATTAACTTCTTCCTCTACAGATTGAAACTAAAATAAAATGTTATAAAAGTTGAAATAGTAAAAAAAAAAAAATATATATATATATATATATATATATATATATATATATATATATATATATATATGTCTCTCGTTATTGCTGTGGCTCTGGCGCTTGACGGTGTGAGTGTTGAGTGCATGTGTTTTCCAGCTGCTTGTTGGACAACAAATCTCGCGAGACCGATTTCCAATCCGACGTAAAATCTCGCAAATTTTCATCTCGCGAGATCTCGTCACACGAGATCTCGTCACACCCTTAGTTGACACCATCGCATCCTCTCTGCTCTCTGCAACCTTTTCACTGATTCTTTCACTTTCCTGTTTGCTCTGATTTCCTTCCTCAGTGTTGTTCTTGTAACAGGAGTCTTCTTCTTCTGTCATGTCAAATAGGAAACTTGCATTGTGTGAAGGCTTTAATATACAGAACTGCATCAACCAGCATATCTGACTGTGACTATGTCTGTACACGTATACAAAGGATTGAAATGATTAGGCGATTACTCGATCAATAGAAAATAATTTGAAAACTGTTTTTGCTTTTCTTTGTCATAAATGACACTAAGTAGAGCAAATTTCAGACAGATTGTTACACATTCTGACATTTACAGAGAAAACTGTCGATTAAACGAGACACTAATTGGTAGACCAATTGCTAATTGCCCTGCATACACACCACAGCTAGTGCTCTGCTCAGTATTTAACTGAAACAACAGCCATAAACTCGTGTTTGTTTTTATGTTCTTCTTCTCTTTCCCTGCAGGACTCCAAACTGCCGCTGTCGCTGAGGAGCAATCTGCTGGACCTGTTCAGTCAGATCGAGAGAGAGTTTGAAAACCTCTACATAGAAAACCTGGAATGTAAGTCATCGCGAAGGTTTCAACTTGTGTGATTACGGTGGTCCAGTCATTAGAGATTTTGAACACCTAGCCTGTTGATGATGGCGGGGAAACCTGTGTTGACTCTGATAAAACACTTTATGAGCAGCGCAGGGTGCACTTGTTCTCGTTTGCTGTCAGTCTTTTAATATGTGGCCTGTTTGCCTCTCAGTGCGCAGAGAAATCGAAACGCTCAACGATCGTTTGGCTGGGGAAGGACAAACTTTCGAAGGGGCAGATTTAGCCAAAGGAGCTCTGAAAACAAAAGGTGAGACACAACAACTACGCTAACCTCTTTAGCTGTGGCCCATAGCTGCCAGTAGTTCCTCATGTGTGGTCCATAACCACGGACACAAGCGCTGAGCTTGAAGCCTGGAAAGTTGGATTCTTACGTGCTTTTGTGATCTTACGAGTAAATAATAAATATTTATATCTGTCTTATTTCTGACGATCCACAGCAAGTCACAGTACCAGCCAGCTGTCACAAAAACTAAAGACGACCTACAAGGCTTCCACAAGCAAGGTAAATACTGTTTTATTTATTTATTGCGAGTATAAAGACAAAGGAATAATCATTCATAAATGTATAAATCATTGAGGTCTGCTTGCATACTGTAGGACCTACAGTATGCAAGCAGACCTCATAAATAAACCAATAAATATCACCTACAGTGTAGGTGATATTTATTGGTTTAATCAAAACATTGTTGAAGATGGTTGATTTTTCAAAAACTATCCATAACTTGTGTCATGGAAGGTGAAAATACAAAATCTAAAGAGGCTTAAGTCGGCTTCATTGCTCGTCAGTGTTGCCATCACATGTCTTTTGAATGTTAAAGAGAAGAACTGCTGTCTTTTTCCACCTTTTTGCTCGTAGCCGCGTTCAAACTCTTGCCATGCCAGAGTAGGTGGATCCCGCAACTTCAGCGTAACCAGTTGGGAGTTGTGGGGTGGAGACTCATGGGTAACTTGTTGATTTCTCCCCCTGTGTGTGCCAATATGCATGAACAGCCCAGCCAGGGGGTCGACACTCCCTCCCCAAGAGACTTGGTCATTCAAATGTAGGCGTTTGAGCTTTTCTATCAGTTTCTGTGTGAGATAAAATTAAAAAAACAACAACTTTATTATCTCACTAACAGGCTTTTTTCAGTTGCACCTTCTTGGTTTTTGATTTTAGCCACTTGTCGACTTGTCGACATTCACATAATGGTACACTACGGAGACATCTTTAACATGAAGCAGTTGTTACCTCAAAATGCCTTTTGTGCCTTGATTAATAAAGTACTCAAGGTGGAGGAGCATTTGTTGACTGCTTTAGATCCTTGCTCAGTTAAGGCAGAGTGTGTGGTCTGCCGGAAAGTGCTCAGCCATATCAGATTGTGCTTTTCTTTCTTTCTTTTTTTAAAAAAAAAAACCTTATTGGCTGTATGAGATTTATCAGGTTTAGTGGATTTAAAGGGTCAGTTCTCTGAACATCTCTTGCAAAAAAAAAAAGGTTGCAATTGGCAGACAGTTTAAGAAAGTGGCAACTATGGATGTAACGATGCATCGTGACACGATTAAAAATCGGTACAAATGCGTGACGACTCGCATCTGTTGACAGAAAAAATGAATCGCGATTCTTGGCGAATGGGAACCCGCACAGCGCGTGCTCTCACTGGTCAAACAGGCTTCCCGGCGCGTTGCGTGAGCGTGGCGTGTTTGGTCCGTCCTGCACGCGACTTCAAACCCACCGGAGAGTTTCAGGAGCGAGCGCTTAGCCCGCCAGACTTTGTTTACCTGCTCAGATTTGGACATTTTCCCCGTGTATGTTCTTCTAAACATGCTTCTACATCTGTAAATATGTTACGTAGTTAGTTAGTTTGCCTGTTTTTACGACTGGCAGTTTGCATGGGGTATTTTATTTTGAAAATCCACCGGGTTCTCTTTGCTTTTTCTGTGTCTGGCTTCTGCCCGCTCGAGGTGCTCTGTGGAAATTGACGCGTGCTGCTGCAAGTTTTAATGTTTTTATTTTATCGTTATGTACAAAACTTACCAGCCACATTGGCTGCTGATCAGAAAAGTTAATTTCGAGCCCTGGTTACGCCTCGAGAGGAAAACTGCACATCACAGCAGTTACCAGCAGTTTACTGTGAGACTGTTTCTACAGAAAGCAGATATCTGTCATGTGTTCTGTTGTTTGAGATGTAAGTTGCACTTTTTATAAGATAACACAAACTGTTTGAGAGTTTCTGTAAAGAGAGATTTTTTTCCTACAAATAAAAAGTATAATAAATAATTTTATTTGGTCAGAATTTGTCTGTAGCTCATTTTGCATTAAAAAAATCGCATTGTGAACAAAAAATTGTGACTCGAATCGAGTCGTGAGTTGAGTGTATCGTTACATCCCTAGTGTTGTGTTTTCTTAGAAGTTTGAGAAGTGAGGTGTAAGTGGGGGATAACACTGTACCTTTTTTAAATGACTCAAAATATAAATGTGACTAAAAAGGGGAAACCATATTTTGAGTTTTGGGAACTGAAACTTGGCAACCAAAAAATAGTGCTGAGCCCTGGTTGATAACTCATATAGCGATTATATTGGGTCATAGTGTTTTTCATAGAAACCCATGTTGGATTTGGGCTGTTATAGGGTGGGAAGTTGGAAACTTTTCATGGAATTAGGAGGAATTTATGGGAATAAACCAACAAAACTGAAGGTTGGTTCCCCAGCTCAACTTCCCATGGAAAGTTTTAGAAATATACTGGAAATTTGCCACGCCTTTGCAACATGTTACAGTTGAATAAATAAACTCTGGTGGACAAAGTTTCTAAATTGCCTCAAACATCTTTGGTAACTTTTGCAATTGTTTCCTGAACTAAGGCAGATTTCACGTACTGTGTGTTGATTTTAAATATCCATCTTTTAATTCATTTGTCGATCATAAAACAAGCAACATCTTGATGTGGCTATGGCAGACTGCACACCGAAGCTGCATAGAGCATTAACTGCTGCGTGCGGTAGATTTACTCCTCAGCCAGTGACCTGAAGCTTATTTTGCTTTTTTGGTGCTTTTTCCTTAAACCTTCCAGCCCCTGTTGCTTTTTGTTTTGTTTTGTTTTTAAGTGTTGCATCAATCATTCAGACACACAAATCACCGATCACCCAGATTCAGCTTTTAACTAAATTTACGCGCTGCATTACATGACAAACCCACGCTGTTTTTTACCTGCTAACGTAACCAGCAAACTCCGGTTCCTATCATGCTTAGCGACAGTATTTGTCATCACAGCTTCAGTGTCGGCTTCATCTGTTTTTATTCTGACCATAATTTATTGATTTCATGTTGTTTGGAACAGAAAAGAAGAAGTGACGGAAATGCTCTGTCCTGTGTGTAGATGAATGATTCTCTATGCTCTCCTGCTTCCTTTCAGTTGGAACTTATTTAGTGGTCTGTGTCCAAAACGAACCAAGAGTCCAGTTTGTATCATCCCCATCTTTAATGTAAACACTTTGATACAACTGATATAACAACAACTGATCGATTTCTTCTGCCTCACCGTAACTCAGTATTGTTTTGCCCCCTCTTCGCCCACATAGATTTCTCTTTCTTTATCGCGGTTTTGCATTTATAGTAATCCTGATATGATACTTAATGTGTCTGCACCTGTGTTGATACCAGATCTGGGTTGACTGGTCATTGACAGTTTGTTTTAAAGCACGCAGAGCATCAGATTTCATGCCTAGCATGTGCTCAGACAGCTTAAAACAAATACCAATAAAGATTTATTTTTATTTTGTGAAATCCTCCTGAAACCCAGGACTGATATGAATAACGCTGTTGTCAACCAAAGCTTCTTAGCCCTGGCATACTACAAGGACCCTGCTGAGCAACTCCTCAGTTCTGCTGACCCGCTTCCTCCCTCCATCAGACCAGGGTTCCTACACAGCTTTGCATAAGTCTGAACAATTCAAACTGGATCATTTCCGGGCTTTAAAATGTTTGTGAAGTGAGCAAAAAGTGTAAATCTGTGAACCAGTGTGTCCTCAAAACTTTATTGATTTGATCTAAACATTTAAAGTCACCAATTGGCAAAAGAAGTCACTAAAAAAAGTGTGAAGATGCTTGAACTTTTCACTTGAATCGCTCGACAAAAACACGTAGACGTAGAGTGAGATGTGTAGGAACCCTGTGAGGTTCAGCACGTGGCGTGGCCCCCCGCGATTTCCTTCTGTGTTAACGCGAGTTTGATGTCGCTGTCAGATTGTGTCCAGTTTCAAAGCGACCACGTCCAGAGCGGTGTGCCAGCTGGTCAGGGAGTATGTCGGCCACAGAGACGGCATCTGGGACCTGAGCGTCACCAGGACGCAGCCCGTGGTGCTCGGTACAGCGTCTGCAGGTACTTCACTCGCTTTCCTTCCACGTCTCATTATTCTGCTCTCTGCATCCTGATGTTGAACGGTGATTTATGTTTCTTCTTTTGTTAAATTAAATGTCAGAGTATCTTTTTATTTTCAACCCATGCAGAGAAAACAGTTAATTTCACGCTGGACTTACCTCATGAAGTTAAATCCTGAAGTTCTGTACACATCAAATCATTAAACTCTATAAATCTAATGTTTTGTTTTTTTCTTTTGTGTCGTTAACGTGTGTGAGCAGACCACACTGCGATGCTGTGGAGCATCGAGACGGGAAAGTGCCTCCTCAAATACTTGGGCCATCAAGGATCAGGTAGAGATAGAAACGTATATTTATGAGAGTAAATCTAATTCATTAATATCAAATATATATCGAAATACACTTCTACATTGGTGATGTAATGCATCTACGTCTCTGTCTCCACAGTCAACTCCATCAAGTTCCACCCCACCGAGCAGATGGCTCTAACAGGTAACGATCCAGATCCAGTTAAAGTCCTCGCTGGTAGCGGCCACATCAGTGGTTTATTTACAGCATCTGCCGTGGTCACAGTAAAATCTGCACCGTTGTCCCTATATATCAACTTGCACACATTCAAGTGAGAGTTGTACAAAGCTGCAAAACCTTGTGTTAAAATGAAGTTGTAAACAGCTAGGAGAGGCGTGAACACACCAGCATTTGACTCACTCTGCCCTGAAGATCTCATCATTTGTCTTTTTGCCTGTCCTCCTCAGCCTCTGGAGACCAGACAGCTCACATCTGGAGGTACATGGTCCAGCTGCCGACTCCACAGCCTGTCGCTGACATCAGCGTAAGCGTCAACTGGTTGAGTTTTTTTTAACAAGTTGTTTGGACCTTTATGGTTTCTTAAACTTTATCCCCTCGTCCCTCCCGACATGCAGCAGACACCCTGCGAAGACGATGTGGACTTTTCAGACAAAGACGAGGCCGACGGCGAGGTCGAGGGTCCGAACGACTGTCCTTCTGTCCGTACGGCGGTCACGACTCTGCGCAGCCATCAGGGCGTGGTGATCGCTGCCGATTGGCTGGTGGGGGGCAAACAGGTCGTGACGGCTTCGTGGGACCGAGCCGCCAACCTGTACGATGTGGAGACGTCAGAGCTCGTCCACTCACTCACAGGTAGGATAAAGAAATATTACAGCTTGCAACATCTCTGCAGCTGATTTACTTACATGATTTCTCTTGTTTGTTCATTTGGCATGATCAGAAAAAAGTTTTAAACAGAGTTTGATAAATCAACTGCACATCGATCGTCGTATTTCCCATTACAGGAAAACTGAGCGTCTCTTCCGTTGCTGTTCGCGTTAGTCATCGCTGGCTGTCCTCTCTGAAATGTTCCCTCAGGATTGTTCCGGTCATTGTCCCGGTCATGCCAATAATAATACCGGTTGTTCTATTTAAAGAGAGTAAACTGAGGCACTGTCACAGACGGCCGACAAACCGACTGCCAGCGCACGAGAACTCAAACCCAAGTCGACCTACAAGCCGGAGCCGGCTCTCACTTAGCTGCTGTCGACTCCTAGTTATCATTGAGTTACATTATGTGTGTTTGTGTGTTCAGGTCATGACCAGGAGCTGACCCACTGCTGCACACACCCCACCCAGCGTCTGGTGGTCACATCGTCCAGAGACACCACCTTCAGACTGTGGGACTTCAGAGACCCGTCCATCCACTCTGTCAACGTGTTCCAGGGACACACCGAGTCAGTCCGACACACTCTACAGAATATATACTAGATAAATAAGTCTGCCTTATTTATTATTTATTGTGTTATTTAAGAATTGCGTTTAGAAGAGACAAAACATCTTGATAACAGAGCCTCCTCCTTCATCTTCAGTCTAAACAATCCTGTTTTTTCCAGCACGGTGACGTCTGCCGTGTTCACGGTGGGAGACAACGTGGTGTCCGGGAGCGACGATCGAACCGTCAAAGTGTGGGACCTGAAGAACATGAGGTCGCCCATAGCAACCATCCGCACGGACTCCGCCGTCAACAGGTCCGTGAACGAACCTACACATGAAAACACAGCGTGTGTGTTCACGTGGTGACGGACACCAAGAAGAAGAGAGATGATTTTATATCGTTTACACGGTTAATAATCAGGTTTTTGTGAACCGGGTGTAGGTAGAATGTGGTGCTGAAGTGAGAATCGAATAAAACTGTAGTCAATAATAACAAATATTTGCTGATTTTTAGATTCTTAAATGTGAGAATTTTCTGTTTTTTTCACGGTCCAGGATCAGCGTGTCGGTGAACCAGAGAATCATCGCTCTTCCTCACGACAATCGGCAGGTCCGGCTGTTCGACATGTCCGGGGTGCGACTGGCTCGACTCCCACGAAGCAACAGACAGGTCAGTCGGTGCCTCCGATTGGCTCCTCTGTTGTCATTACCTCGCGTGTCTCCGTCCTCGGTGTTGAGCAGCTGCTGTGTTGTCTGTCGTGTTTCAGGGTCACCGGCGTATGGTGTGCTGCTCCGCCTGGTGTGAAGACAACACCTCCTGCAACCTGTTCACCTGCGGCTTCGACCGGCAGGCCATTGGCTGGAACATCAACATCCCCGCCCTGCTGCAGGAGAAATGACCTCCACCTCGTCCTGCTGTCACCTCGCAGTGATGTAACTCAAACGCTCACATCCTGCAGGCTTAAAAAGGCGGCTGTAAAAAGTTTAGCTTCTTTTTGTCACGTGCCGTAACCGATCTCTCTCCACGAAAAATAAACCTACAGACCTTTACCAGCCGTCTTTTGAGTCTGCAGGAGGTCGGTGTTTGCCGCTTTGAAGCTCCCTGAGGTCTGACCTGCTCCAGAAGAAGAGGGACTTTGCGCACGCTGTCTACTGAATCTGTCACGCTCTCTAACTCACCATGCCGATATGTTTTAAAAAGCACATAGACAAGAGTTAGAGCAAATCTAATCTGTGCCACTAACAGCAGATTTTAATGCTTTAAAGGAAAAATCCACTAGTTTTGTATCACGTTGGTGCTTTTCAGGAGTTCATCTGTGACTATTTACCTTCCGCTTTACTTAAACCTCCTGATTTCTATGATTGGCAGCTCAAGAAAGAAGCACACACGCTCTTTTCTTTTGACGTTTCCTGCTTCTGGTGACAAAACATAGAGTGTTTTAAATTGTGTTTGGCTAGTTTGATGTTAAAAGTGGATTTTTTTTCCTCTTGAATTTCATTCCAAAATGTTTTGTTTGGTACTTGAGATTCATTGCTTAAAGGGTTCGTTTGGGTGTTTTTGAAGTGGAGTCGTACGAGGTGGCTTTGCATTGTCGACAGTGGTCAGCATGAACCCGGTTTGAAGAAACAGAACTATGAACTGGACAGGGTCAGCAGAAAAACATATTTTAGCCACAGTAAAAAAAATCTGTATCTGTTTATGTGTACGCTTTATTATGAATATTTTCGCCGCTTCACCTCGCTGTTAGACAGCCTTTTTTAACCGTGGAGTTGCTTGGTAGAAATGTGTTAGTTCTGCAGTTAGAGCCAAAGAAAACGCCACCTGACGGCGAGGTGACGCGGTGAAAATATTCTGACTATAGTCTACACTTAGAAGGTGATTTGTTTTTCTGCTCCATGCCTTCTTCTCCAATCTGGGGACTGTGCATCGCTATGTCACACAACTCCACTCCGAAACACCCGACCTCTCCCTTTAACGTCTGTATTAAACATAATGCACCTTTTTGTCCGTAAGAAAAAACAGCAGTTGTTACTGCTTCTGTAAATATTCAGCACAGTCAGAAGCTGGTGAGTTTCAGCTGGTAGGATTGTTGTCAGCACGGCACGTAACAACACCTGAAGAGGCTTCATGGTCCTGGTCTGCAGAATAAATGCGTGTGCTGACAGCGGTGTTAGAACAGTTTGTCTCCAGTCTGGATGTTGTGAGCTCTGAAAACAGTCGAGGTGTCGTACTTCGTATCACGGTCCTGCGTGGCTTTCAGACTGAACCTGCATCTTCACGTCCAGACCTATAAATCCATGCACGCCCTTGTGTGTATATATATATATCGACGTGTACTACGTGTGGGTTACGGTCTTAACTTTCTAACATACGTCCATCTTACAGTATATTAAAATATCCAATAGAACCATTATTATTCACATCAGGAAGAGGGAAGGCGCACGAAACCTAGGTGGAGTTGTGCAGTCTTCTCGCTTTAGGGTTATAAATTCAATCTATTTATTCCAGATTTAATGGAATTTGTCTTTTTGAAGTCAAATTTTTCCATTTTAGATATTGTTCTATCTATTTAGTTCTGCAGCAGCTTTGAGTCCTGCCTCTGTTTCAAAAACAAAACCTGTCCCAGATAAAGGAAATATTCTTGTCTTTACTCCAACAGAGAGAGGAGGGAGAAGAATGATCAAACCGGGTTACAACAAATAAATTGCTGTTAAAATAAATGTAAATAGAACCTGTGTTTGAAATGTTTGAGTTCTGTCTGAAAGCCGTCCAGGATGGTCATATGTGTGAGAGCTGCTGAAACTCCTTTTTCCTGATCCCAGTGTTGTGGTTTCTCTCAGTACTGACACTGGTGTGTGTTACAAACTGAATCTCCTCTCTCATGCGTCTGCTTCGTCTCCTGTGTGGAGGCTTCAGTGTTTTTGGGTGTTCTTTATGGACTGAAACGTCTCCAGTGTCGGTCCCAGTTGTAGGTTTTCTCTCCTGTTACGACCTCCCACATGATCTTTAATGTGGCTGGTCACTCTGCTCGCAGTGTCTGGATTTTTGTTTCTGTAAAGCCATGAACCAGCCACTGTGTGTCTAGTAGACAAAAGAAGTCGACTCCCTGCCACGTTGACACTTTATAGAGGCTGATAAATGCGCAGACGTACGGCACTCTGTTTTGTACTGAGACGTGTGCAGGGACAGAGGGGATCTCAGTGTTTGTGTGCGCAAATGAATTCTTTAGCTTCTAAGAGTAACACCTGTTGAAATGGTTGCTAGGCAGGGCTGGGTACCAAGAGTATACACTCAAAGCTCTTTTCACTGTAGACACTTTACCTGGAACCTTTTTAGAAAATAAGAAACTTCAGCTGTGATTTGACCGGAGGACGTCTAAATGTATTTTTGAGGTTACCGATGTGTAAAAAGTCCCCGGTAGCACTTTACGATGCACCCGAGCCTCGAGTTTACTACAGCATACGGGAAGCGAGAGCTAGCTGTGACTAGTATCAATATTTCGGGAAGCGTTTTGTGACGTTTACTGAAATTAAAGTATCGACTTTGTGACGAGTGAATAAGAGAAAACAAAACTTTATTTGCTAATTGATTCAAGGATCTTCTGCACTGAAACAAGCAAACCAACAAACAGTTACTTTCTTTGCAACGTCCTCTCAAATGTCACAGTTGTGCAGCAGCAAACCTTAAAGAACGACACGATGGCTCTGTTTTTTTAATCTGTTATTCGACTAATTGGAAAGTTTTTGCACTCAAACACAAATTTGCAAAAAAAAGGGGACTTCTTGATTTTCTGCAGGCCAGCTTGGACAACTGATAATTTTTAATGCCGTGAGAGCACCATGATTATCTGTGTTTTAGATATTAATCCATGAACATGCATTACCTTCATTATGACAGGCAGCAAGAATAACTTTAAAACTTGCAGCTGCTGGTTGTAAAGTTTCTCAGCTTGTTAAATAAAGTTGTGCACTTCAGTTACAGTCTGCAATTTAAGCAAGAATAAAAAAAATTAAATAATAGTAAGTGAGAATCTTCTGAAGTATCTATTGGTTCAACTTGCAGCAACTTATTCTGCCCAGTTTTTCCAAGAAGGTTTGTTGTGGCACGATAAAATCTGTCAGTCTACACTGTAATAAACTCTTGGTACTGAAGTGATCATTGGACCAAACTCCCACTAAGCCTGTAGAGTCAGTTTTAAAGTAGAGAAAGTGTGATGACAGCTTTATTAAATGAACTCAATCATTGAATTAAATAATTAAATCGGACATATTTGGTAACTTAAGACCAACATTTGCTCGGACGCCCAGCCCTGCCCGTCGTACCAATACTTGACATGATTGT
The DNA here is from genome assembly GCA_004119915.2 of Collichthys lucidus. Lineage (NCBI taxonomy): Eukaryota > Metazoa > Chordata > Actinopteri > Sciaenidae > Collichthys > Collichthys lucidus. Next base: position 3,662,208 of record CM014089.1, read on the forward strand.
AAATGAGTTAATCGCAGTGCCCTTTAGTCATTAATGTTGAAACACTGTTGTTGGGGATTCTTGTTACGGTACTTTTAAAAAAAACAAAAAACTAGTGAAATCTCTGAAGAGTGTCGTGATGCGTTTGCTGTCACCCTGCTTTGCTTTCCCACTGCCACTAAAATAACTCTGCCAAAGCTGCATTCAAGTGAATGGGAGAGGCTGTAATGATGTGTGTGTGTGTGTGAGTGTGTGTGTAGGCGTGTTTGAGATGATTTCACCACATCACAAGAACAAAGTGTGTGTCCGTTTGTGTGGTGATACAAATCAACGTCTAAAATAAAACAGTTAATGTTGTGATGACGGGCAGGTCGAGGTTTTTCGACTGCCGCTCAACCGTCGTACTTCCGTCGTACTCGGCATGTAACACGACGAACAAGCACAGTTCATTTCAAACTGATCGTTTCTGAGTCTAGCTTTAGATTTGTGAAGCTGGTTTGTAACAAAAAGTGTTCTTTCAAACAGTTACAGTGTCACGATGAACGTTTCTCCCTGCGGTGGGTGAAAAGCACATTTTCCTTTGGTGAATACCCACAGTTATCTGTTTGGTAACACTTTACAGCTGCCTTTTTGCAGTGTAATAATGTGTTTCTAATATTAAAAAAGTAATTATAAACACCATGTTTGTTCAAATAAATTGAATTTTGACAGGTGTATAAACAGCACAATTACATTTAAGGTCAAATAAATGTAGATTTTCACTAAAGTGATGACAGTACTTGCCAAAAGGCAAATGTAAAGTGTTGAACTCCGTAACATTTGTATCGTATAAATTGTAATATATGAAGAAAGTAGCTGGTTTGGCTGTATAGTGTATTTCAGCTGCAGCAGTTTTATTAGCCTTTGTAACTTGATGACATGATCCTGCATTTACTTTGTTTTTATTTTGTGTAAATCTTTTTTTTTGCTTCATGATGGATGATTTTAGTTTATCTGCCGATCACTTTACATTCACATAAAACAAAGTTTATTTTGTCGTTTACACCAGGGATGGCGGGGGAAAAAAAACGGTTTTGCAGTCTGATGCAAATTAATAATTAAAAATAATAATAATAATTAAACATGTCAGCTGCAGACTGAACTTTCCTAAAAACAATACGTTTGTGGAGGTTCTAAGTCATCCAGCTTTTTGAGGAGAGTTCAATCTGAGGCAGGTCGACTTAGTTGTAGATCCATGAAGACGTCTCAGCTCTTCTCTGAGAGGCCTCTTCAGTTCTGACTGACGATGGATGGATCCGAGTATTTAGCCTCAGCAGGATCGTTAAGTCAGCCATAGTTTCCACCTGGTTCGTTAGTGGTCGTTGTTGTCGTGACGACTGTCGTCAGGGTCGTTAAAGTCACCTGAGTTCCAGTGTGAACGATGCTCGTTGGAGTCCAGGTGACCTGAACGACTGTCGTTCACACCTGACCTCAGGTGACTTTAACGACCCTGACGACAGTCGTCACAACAACAACGACCACTAACGAACCAGGTGGAAACTATGGCTGACTTAACGATCCTGCCTTGGATACCCGGATCACCCCATCAGAGGAGACTCTTCAATGAGAGGTGAAACGTCTTCACAGATCAAGTAGAAGAAAATATCTTTCTTGCATGGATTTATTTATATTAGTTTTCAGGTGATATATTTTTCACTCTAGTCTGACTACCTGACAAAGTTCCTTCAATGATTCGTGGCTTAATTTTCTCTTTATTCAAGACAATAAATGTATTTTTCCTCAAATCCCCTCGATGAAACAAGTCGTCCCTGGTTTAACTGACAAAACGTGTTTGTGTGAATAAAATTTATAAGCCGTGTGTTTGTATGTGTGTGTGTGTGTGTGAGGATGTTTGATCTCTAGTTTATCCAATGTTGTTTTCTCCCTTGCGGACAAATTTCACTGCACTGAGCCAACTCTGCCGCCACGTCCATAACTCACCTGTTTTAACCGAGCGTTCACATCGTAAACCGGATCGCATCTTCACTGAGCATCGACCATCTCAAATCCACCGTCGTGAAGCCTTGTTAAACTGTGGCTCCTTGCTGTTAACAGTGTTTTGTGTGATCAAAGTGGTTGATGTGGAACAACAAACACCCCAGTTCAGTTCTCAGAAGAAATAATAAAAAATAAAAAAAGATGAAAACTTGTTGGACTGGACAGCAGTTTTGTGGATTGTAGCTGTGTAATAAGGAACAAGCGTCTGCTTGTGGAATCAGAATAAACCATTTGTGCTGTTAGAACATTTTCTGTGGGGTTTTTTTGGTGTGTGTTATTGTCTTTAAAGTGAGTCAGCTGTACGCTACCTGCTGAGTTAATGATGAAAGTGATGTAGCTGCTAAAGAGTCGGCGGAGACCAAACCAGAACTAAAAGTAGACCGAATATTGGATTTAATTTGTGTCTGCTGGTGCTGGATGTAGAGGTGATCAATTCTGCTAAAATATAAGCAAAAATACACAGTACAAGCTAAAATAAGTCAGTAACTTGGCTGTGTATTTATTTATACTTCACGTGTGTTTTAATTAATTTTTATTCTTTGAACAATGACAGCCACACATCTTGTACCGAAGCGCTCCTGCATTTCAAGTTTAACTGGAGACACAAGGTTTTCTGCACGTGTATACACGTGTTTTGAAAATTTCTAGTTTTAACTCATTTATTTCCAATAAAGACATTTGTCACCATGACGCCTGTCACAACATGACGATGCTGTGACCCTGGAAGTGGAAGCAAATATTTTCACACCCAGATTTGAGCTTTGACTCTGATGTGATAACTGATACACAAACACCAAAACTAACACAAATAAGAGGATTTATTCCGAGTGATAAAAACAGTCATGACCAATAGAGACTACATCCATTCTGCATACCTAATCAAAGTTTACAGAGCATTCAAACCAGTGGCTTTCAGTAGAAGTATTTTTTCACATTCCTTACCTCAGAAAACTTTTCTATAAGAAGACACGCTGACTACACAAGAATAACAGATTTTTATGGAAATAAAAGCCTTTGGGATATTTGTAACTAAATTAATTGTTTTAAGCGATAAAAGGGGAAATCCAGAGGAGAAAAAAACAAAAAAACAGTCAACAAAACCTCCACAACTTGTAATGCACACAATGTCCTGCTAGGTGGCAGCGTGGCCACAATCCTGAGCCTCATGTACACTCTGACACTGTTCACAATGCAGGAAAGTGGAAAACTTGAACAAAATTCAACAGGCGAGACTAAGTTACATCAAATTATTCAAACACATTTTCTAAAAACTAAACAAACAAAAAACAAAGAATTAAATTAAAACATGACTTTCAGTTCGCTCGTGAAGGAAACCTGTAAAAAGCAATACAACTGATTTTGCTTCACGGTCCATCGATATGTTGTATTAATCACATTCTGGGGGATATACATCCGCTCACACACTCACACATTGTGGGCACTCACCTCCCATGTGGGGACAAAGAGCTGGTCGTCTCAAGGTAAATTTTAAGGTAACTTGGTTTTTGGTTAAGTTTAAAGTACGGGTAGAGGGTAGGCATGTAGTGATTGAAGTCAGAGTTGATATAAGTCGACGAAAGTGACAAAAACAAGTGTTTTATCTGTGTGTGTGTGTGTGCTCCTCTATGAGTGTTTGTGGGGACCAGTGTGCTTTAGACGGTACAAGTGGGGACACTGTCGGATAGTGAGGACCTCACTTTTACAAAGGGTTCATTGGGGGTTATCGAGGGTGTAGATCACTTACAAGTATATAAATGAAAAACATATACACACATTGAATGGGATGAATGGAACTGTATTTTCTTTGGGTATCTAAAACACATTCACACCGGGCGAGCAGACGCGACCCTTGACCCTTCATTCACATTCACTACATCAACTCGAGAGTGTAAAATCTCCTATTATCTTTATTTGGGCGCTTACAGAATTATTTCAAGATTGTTAATAATCTCTATAAACAGATATCTGCACATAATGGCAGAATCTGTAGGCAGGGAGTGAATATTTGGCAGCCTCCTGGTTTCAGTTTGTAGTCCAAGTAGTACTGACCGATCACATTTGAGCAGGATTTGGTTGCATGAAGGTTAACAGTCCAGGTAGAAAGGGAAAGAGGCAGAATGCATTGGCTGAAATACAATCTCAAAACCCCGTCAGCTATCTGTCTGACATCGCCGTTGGTTACGCCAGAAAATATTGGCCTAAGAGACTAAATGGGTTCCAAGCATGTTAGCCCAGTGTAGTCACAGCCGATAATTTGAAATAATCTTGATTAACTTACATATTTGGAGGCATTCATCAATGTATAAAACCAGAAACTGTGCATTTGTATGTATTGTGTTTTGGATCTAATTCGGATTTTCATAGACATTGAAGATCGTAGCTATAGCGTTACTGCATTATTAGTGCTTACACGCATTTACACAGCTCTAACTGTGCAGATGATACTTTTCTAGGTTAACAATTAGCTTAAAAATTTTTACTCAAACACTGCGTATTGCCAGAGCTGAGTTTAGCAGCGTATAGACTACTTAAGCGAACGTTACACACTAAGAAGTCTACTCCAGCTTTTGCTTAAATTCGATTTACTTTTCTGTACACGGTGTGCTTGTTTGCATAATAGATATTTACTTGTCTGTCCCAGATGAATGGTGAAAGACCCAGACCTCTTCCATTCACAATGTGCTCACAAAGATACAAACATACTCTAATCCACCATATTCAGCCCGTTTACACACTGACGTTGAAGTGTCCCAGCTCTGGAGGTTTTCTGAGCCACGTTCCCAGTCCTCCACCTTGCAGAGCGCCGGTAAACTGCTGCATCGCCCTTTGGTAGCGTCCGGCAGCTATCTTGGAACCAGAATACGTCCCTGAAGTGGGTTCTGCACCGTTCAACTGAGAAGTTGAGACAGAAAAAAGATTTGCAATCATACTATAATAACACACAAGTAAATAATTATGTTCATAAGATATTCATAGAGTTTGAAATGTTGGTATGAACACCAATGACACTCCAGCGAGTGGTGCACTCGTCAATTTGTGTTTTAAAAAGGTTCATGTGAGTTCTCAGCTAAAAATAACATTTGTCAGTCGTGTGTTGGACTGTTCAGCTGCCTCAGGATGACACCTGTCCCATGAAAATGACACAGTGGACATTTTGACTTGTCAATGCAGGAAAAGCACAGGTGTAACTAATAACATTAACCCTTAAACTACACCAACGTTTTAGCAGCTGGGACCTGGAACCGACACGTCTAAATGGTCGATAACGTTATTGGTCACAGCTATGTTTGACTAGTAAGAAGATCAGCGATGAGAAAGATACATTTAGCCTCCTAGAGATGTCTAAGGAAGCCCACCTGACAAAAACAAAACTCACTTTTATGTTTTAATGTGTTTCTTTAAATTCTGTATTATTTTGGGGATGTTTAAGCTTCACTGTGCAGAATGATGTATGAATTTGAGACTAGAAAAAGCAATAAATGTAATTTTGATCATTTTTTACCAAGGTAATTGAATGTTTTTTGGAAAGATGGAAACATTTTTATTCTCCAGCCAGTGAAACTGTCTCCAAAAGTTATAAATATAAGTGAAAAGGCCTTTTAACTAAAGATATTATGACTTGTCATAGCATAAAAAGTGCAGGTGTTACTAAATTCACTCTTGCATTTTTATTTGGGACTCTTTAATCCCCAAGATTTAGTTTTTTAATTGGTAAAAATCCAACAAATAAATGCTTTGACTTTGATTCAAGTGTCCAAAATAAAGTTATGACTATCAGGTAAACTGTTGAGCGAGCATGAGACCTCGGGAACAGTGGCTGTAAAATATCTCCAGCTTTTTTTTCAAATCTTTCAACCACACAGCAAAGTCTTTCTAATTTATCAGGAGGACTTTCGAGGCAGTGTGTCCTTCAGTCTTTGTGTCTCCGTCCTGTCTCCTTCTGTTTGTCTGCGTCGTGTTTTCCATCTGATATTTAGAGCAGCTTTTTTTCTTACAGTGAGTCCAGTTGCTTTTGTAAATAATTACGACTCTGTCTGCCTTCATCAAGTTTTAAACCGAGACCGCTTGGTCCGGCACAACCCACTCAGCATGCATATTTTAAATCCACAGTGGAAATGAAACCCTGATTTTAAAAAGCATCGTTGTGATGCGGTGGTTTGGTCTGAGACAATGCTCTGAGACTTTTTAAGGAAGACTGATTGCTTCTGGGTAATAAAGAAGTTGTTAGACCTCAGGCAACGTCTTATCGCTTATCTGCTGATGCTACAATAATGAACTGTCGCATCCTCTCGCTGCCTGAGCCTACTGGTGCGTCTCCAGGCGAGGTTCAGTGTTTCCGGCCTTTGGCTGACCTGCTGCTGCAGCCTCTGCCAGCGGCTGAACATGGACCGCCTGCAGAGCCGTGACGGTGTCCTTGAGTCCTGCCTCCTTCCTGTGGAGGTGCTGATCTCCTCCAGGCCACCGTCACCACAGCTCCAGTTCACGCTGACGTTCGGCGCCTTCCCTGCCGGCCGAACATCGCTGCCGCTCAGACCTGTGAGGAACCCACAAGGAACAGTTACTGCGACGTGTTTTCTCACAACACATGAAACTGCAAATATCCACTCCAGAAGTGAGTCAGTCTCCATAAGTCCCCATGTTCAAATAAACATATTTACAGCCTGGAACGACAAAACGCGTTGCACCTACAGCTGAGCAGCAGCTGCTGTCGTCGGTATGGGAATGGCAGATGCTTGACGGGCGCGAGGCGGCGTGCCATGGCCCGGCCCAGGTGACCCGTGTGGCTGAGCGTCCCCACTGTCAGACTGTGCAGGTAAACTGGCTCCACCAGGTGAGACAGGAGTGCACCCTGAAGGCCCACAACACTCCACCTGTTGGGACAAACAAGTCACCATGGCAGCTTAACAGAAGATTTTCATTCAGTTTACCAAAATAAAAGCATGTTGATCGGTTGCTTGGCTTGTAAACCACTTTAATTGAAAACTTGTGACATGCTAAGATGTACATTAAGTAAAGTTGGTTTAAGGTTTAAGCAGGAAGTCGTCTGCAAACTCACTTTGCCATCTTGTCAGTGCAAGACTTGGTGACGAGAAGTTTACCCGGCACCACACCGCCCCATTTCTGATTGGCTCTTCGCGCTGTGATAGGCAATGTCCCCTCGCCTCCGTCCACCTTCACCCTGAGG
>CM014089.1:3669508-3714508 GCA_004119915.2 Collichthys lucidus
CGTCCTCCCGCTACCACCGCCGGCGGTCTTCCGGCTCCAGAGACGAACGTTACCGATCAGGTAAGAGGAGGCGACTGATGATGTGTGACACTGGCTGGCATTAGAAATATTTGCTAATCACCGTGTTAATATGCTTAATTAATCACCTCATTAGCATGGCGTGTGATAACTTTAGCAAGACACGATAAGACTTTTTAATTTTACTTCAATAAAAGTGATGATGTGATCATAATTTGAAGGTCTTTGCTGCTTAAATTTGCATATCAATGCTTGGAGTTCATATTAATATCAAAGAAATACAGACGTGTGGGCTTAAAGGGGCAGTGCACCATTTTTACACTTCGAAATCAGTTTTCTGATCATGTGTCGTTGTATAAAATCTAATGACCCTGAAAAGAAGCATTTACCAAGCAGGTAGAAGTAACACTATGGAGTTACAATATGCAAAATGATTGAGGAACGATTCAAATTAAAGATATCTTGACCAGTGCTGCTGTGATTTTTTTTTTAATCTGTCTGAGGCCCCAAATTTACAGGAAGTGAAACACCAAATCCCTGTAGTACCCTTTTTATTTACGACCTCGGTGCTTCGTGTTCATCGGGTCAGAAGGGTGCTGTAATGTTTGTGCAACATCTCATCAGATCATGATAAACTAAAGTTCCCAGTAACTGAGACCGAGCAGAGTTCGGACTCTATAATTGAGTCCAGGTAAGGGTCCTGTTTTCCTTTTTTTAGCTGAGAGGTTTCGGGTTGTTTACTGTCAGTATCTTATATATCCACTCGAGTGGACCCGAGCCAATAAGATAAACTAGACTTTAATTCTCCCACGCTTGGAGAAACCGGGGATTCGCAATCAACTCTGATCTCGTGACGCGTCCTGAGCATCAAAACAGAAGATTTGTAAAGTTATTCTGTGGGAACGATTTTAAGAACGTATGAAAGCTAAGATTTAAAAATAAGAGAAAGATTGTGGAGGCTTCTTTGGCCACATGTGGAGGAGGTTAAAACATGATATTCAATCGTTTTTTTTTTTGGGTGTTGTTTCATGACAGCAGTTCTTGAAGATCAGAAAAAAACAAGCGGTTTGGTTCACTGCATTTTGTATTTATTAACCTCGGTTCAGAATGTGTCCGGTGTACAGTAACCGACTGATCCTGGATTATTGGTGCTGATATATACAGGGTTCCCACACCTCTTTCATGAACAAATTCAAGCACTTTTCAAGCACCTTCAAGCACCAGTTTTTCCATTTTTCCAGCACCTTTAAATAGGTAGCCTGCTAGTTGTGTTTGCCATGATGGTCATGGGAAGTGCAGCGGTGCCACTGTATGGCATAATAATATGGGTCTAATTAGCATTATTTCATATGGTGGTAGATTGACTGTTTTGATTTTTAACTAATTGTGAATTGGCTTGTATTCTCAGCTTGTGAGCGGTGTATTGTGTAACTACCATAGCGCAATAACAGTGACCAACAGGTGTGGATAGTAGTCTACTGTTATTTCTCTGCAGAACACCAAGCGAGTATGATAACTGAGTTCTGCATGTAAAGGCATCGGATCAAGCGCGTAGCCGCTTAGGAAACATTTTTGTTTTCTCTTGGTTTATTGAGATAGACATCGCACAAATTTCAAGCATTTTCACAACCTTGAAAACACTGAATTGAAATTCAAGCATTTTCAAGGAATTCAAGCACCCGTGGGAACCCTGAATATAATAAAAAAACTTTAGACCTGTGAACTCTGGGTTTGTTCATCGACACTTCGCACCCCATCAGCAGAAGCGTTCCTCCCACGAGTCTTTAACTTGCTCAGATTGGGTCATTTTTCTGGTTTATGAGCTTCTAAATATGTAAATATGCTACCTAGTCCGTAGTAGTCTGGCTGTTTTTACGATCACGCGATCACAGCTGTGTATTCTCGATGGATTCGAGCGGAGAGTTGCTTCTGAAACGGACCACGGTGCTTTTGCTTGAGTTTGAAACATCGACTAGAATGATTAGTTAGATGTGATGATAGAGGCTTCGAGAGTCTGTACATTTTTGGTTTGGGTACCTTGAAAGTGCTTGAAAAATGTTTGAATTTTAAATATCTGCGTGTCCGCTCTCCAGTCGTCCTAATGTGTTTTTTTCTGGCCCGTTCGATATTCTCAGCCTCTCTCTGCAGAAACAGAGTCTGGCACAGATCTGTCGGGGGGGAAAAAGCTTTTGACAAATCTGTCACAGCTTTTTGCAACATGTATTTGTTTGGTTCTGTTCCTTGCAGGGTCCAACAAAGATTATTCCAGGATTAACTAAGGATTTTAACTTGTGAATTCTCATTTATAAGAATCTGGGGTTATCTAAAAAGATTATATGTCCAATGTTTGAGAGATGTTTGATCGGACAGAAAAAAAAGCTTTTTTAACCCATTAAATAGAAAAAGAAAATCTGTGTGAGCAGCTTCAAACCGCACACACTGACTTTCACACTCTGCAGTCACACTCAGTCAACCATAAGACAATAAACGTGCACTTGAGATTTGAATTAACTCCGTTCCCCTGCATAAGCACACACACAAGCCAAACAAACGTACATCTGTGAGCCCCATTCATTCTGACAAATGCTTCACTTATGTCATTATCGGGCCGGCAGCCTGTATCGTTAGCCGCCGTGTGTTTGCCTTCTGCCAGCAATGGACACCGCTCAAACAAACCCAGCTGTGGCCGTATCGCAGCGCTTTATCTCGCTCATTTGCAAAAAACGTCTTCGCCGCCGACACTCCCTGAACTTAATCCAGACGGAAACCACAGGGGCCTCATGGGAGCCGCTGTCGAGCTGGGAATGTTTGTGTGCGTAAACCGAATGTGAATAAATGAGAACACGGCGCTCATTGTAACGAGAACACTGCAGCACAAACACAGAGGCCCGGCTGACGGTGGTCCTCTGTCCTTGGACGGACTTTCTGATTTGTCTGTTACTTAACACCCGTCCATGATGTTTACACGGGCCACAGAGGTTATTGCTGCTAAACAGTCAACTTGTTTTCTGAGGTTAGCAGAGGTGGAAGACCATTAAAAATACTACGACTACTTAGAGTTGCACAATACCCACGGTATACACGGTACCCCGCGGTGCCAAATCATGACAGTCGCTACTATACTAGAAATGTTACATGACAGTACTACCGTGGATTACTATACTACCGGTGCCAGTCTCCGCTACATAGCATCCGCCTCTGCTCTCCTCCCGGCTTCTCACTGCATGCTACTCCTTTGTAAACAAACCAACATGGAACCACAACCGACCTACACAGCTGCTGATTACTGTACTGCTGTTACTGGTGACGTCCAGGGATATGATAGGCTGTTGCACACTGGGTCCGCCTGTCTGTTAGCTGATTGGCTGTTCGCGTGTTTCTGCCGGCAAGAACGAACTCCGTGAAGACGGCTCCGCTTCAAAACAAACAACAAGCTAAAGTTCTGTCTCGCCCAGACACGAGACAACACACTCACCGTGGCAGAAGCACCAACAAACGTTGTTGTTTCAAACTAACTTGTACAAATACATTGCAGTTTATAAAAATAATAATAAAAAAAGGCTGCAGTATCGCGATAATACCCAGAACCGCGATACTTTGTCTGGTATAGTATCGTGGTTACTCATTTTAGTATCGTGACAACTCCACGACTACTGAAGAAGTATTATTAGCCAGTATCAAAAGTTAAAGTAGAAAAATGTCCTGCTACTTTAAAAGAGATAATTAGATCGTTAAAACATTAATCATAAGAATTTGTTTGTACTGTGTCTTTAGTGTATTTCTGTGGTTCCCAACCCTGGGTTTGGGCCCCTATGAAGGGTCACAGGATGAATCTGAGGGGTCATGAGGTGATTAATACGAAATGTATTTTATTTTATTTGACTTTTTTTGAGCCTTGAACTTCTATTTTCTTGAAACCATCTGAGGATTTAGGAAGGAAAAGACAGTATGCTGTTAGAGGTTTGGAGCCACAGCTGTCAGATGAAGTCAGTGCAGTAAAAGTACATGCACAAACAAAGTTTACCAGCGTGTTGATTTATTGGGAACACTTAAATCTGACCTGAGATCTGCTTGTCTGTCTCCAGACGTGCACACAGAGGCGGTGCAGGCGGCCCTGGCCAAGCACAAAGAGAGGAAGATGGCCGTGCCGATGCCTTCGAAGCGGCGCTCGCTGGTGGTCCAGACCTCGATGGATGCCTACACGCCACCAGGTACGGAAACAGAACACCGACACGAAATGTTATAACTCTGATTAAAGTGTGATGTCAGTCGGGTTAATCAGTCATTCAGCTGCTGCAGTGCTGCCGCCCTCCTCGTGTCAGCGGCATCGGCCGGTGATTGAAGTGGACGAGCCTCTATTGACTGTTTCCTTTGTGGAACCTGCAGATTGATGTCGGCTCTGTGTGAGCCAACTGGGAATAGCTGACTATCACTGTCAGCTGTCAATACTGCAGGAAAAAGAGGGACTGCTTCACTACACTTTCTGCAGTCTGTACTTTTTTTAAAGCGGATTATGGAAGTGAAGATGTAGACTTCTGCAGTTCATAAAGTGTAGTTTACACACAACAGAGGGAGAAAAGGCTCAAGATGGATCCATTTTTGAAAATATTTATTTGAAATGTTCATTAATCAGAAGTGGCACAGAAGATTAAAGGGTCTGAAATCCCTATCTTTTTGTCCGGCGCTGTGGTGAAAACTAGGGATGCACCAAAAATTCGGCCACCGAAAATGTTCGGCCGAAAATGGCCCAAAAGTGCATTTTGGCTTTCGGTGAAGTGGCCGAATAGTGGCGTGACGCAATAATAATAATAAGTTTAATTTATAAAGCACTTTACATTTGAATCAAAATCTCAAAGTGCTACAATACACACACAAAGTATATTCACACAAAGCAGCAAAAACAAATAAATCACGACAGAAGATATCACGTTAAATACGATACGATGTGGAAAAAAGGAAGTCCTTTTTTTTGAAAATGAAAATGAAACAACGTGCGCGGTGATCTGGCCACGGTTGCTGATTCTTTTCTCATTCACACACAATAAACCCACGATGCAGGATACAAGAAATACATCATACAGCTACAGTATGAACTCTCTAAACTACAGCACATGCAAGGTGCGTTCAATGACCATCAGAATGACTATGATGCGTTCATGAACGTGGGAAAAAAAAGTTGTTTCACCAGAAATATAATAAAACTAAATAGTATTTCTTTCAAAAACAAATTGACAGTGATTAAAACAACCTGGGCTTTCTAACAATATAAATGAAATAATAATTATACTAACTGAAAATTCTACTGGAATATTAAATATTATAGATATTAAATACACATTTACTTTCATTTACATGTCTACAAATTTATTCTAGGCTATTTATGCAATAGTAAAAAAAATAGTGAAAAATTTAACGACCGCATTGTATATTTTTTTTCGGTTTCGGTCAACCATTAAATTTTTATTCGGTTTTGGACGAAAATTTTCATTTCGGTGCATCCCTAGTGAAAACCCAGGTTTGGCGTGGATCCAATTTTTTGAAAAATGCAGCTCGACGTCACACCGCGTGGATTAAGCAAACCCCTCCACAGCCAATGATCTAATCTCTGATACTCTACCTGTGTGTGTGTGTGTCTGGCTTTGTTTATCGATGAACCACCTTCTAGATCTGAGTGTGACCCTGCAAAATAGAGACACTGAGAAGTTTAATTTGGTTTGGACCTTGTTGGTGACTCCAGAATTAAAAACACATGGAAGTCATGAGAGAGTAAATGTCGTAACACAGGAGAGATTTTGATGTAGAAAGCTCTTGTTGAAGGACGGAAACCCTGCAGAGAATTTGCTGAGCTGTGATCACGGATGGATCCATTTGGACAGGCTTATATTTCCTGCTGTCAGTGAATCAGTTATGTATCATCTCCTTCTTATACATCTACATGATTACATTTAGTTTCAGTGCTGTGTTGAGGGAGTTCAGATCGCGGACCGGATACGTCACACAGTTGATTTCGTCCCCGTAGCGTGCGAAGCAGGATCTGGATCCGTCCCCGTGCGGGCGGCGGTGGCAGTCATCCATGTCTTTATGGCGCTGGTGTCATTTAATGAGGGTGTTAATGAGGCCATTATTTCTTTGGCTGCAGGGTCGAGCTTCACAAAGATTCACTGAACGAGGCACGATTTAGACTCACAGAGCGAAAGTACAACAGCCAAAGGTTAAATATGAAGCGTTTTACTGGATCAAAACAGATTGTGCAAGTTAAGTCTGATAAATTATGAGATTTTCTCATGAACACTTGGAGGATGTTCCTCTTATCTACATCACACTTCTCCGTCCTACTTTTCCTCCCTGCTACTCTTCAACTATAGACAGAGATGGATACTCCGTTAACATTTAATCGAGTCATTATCGAGGGAATAACCTCAGAAACAGAGTTTGTATTCAGGTCTAACTTTTAAAATGTGGTTGCCAGGCATTGGTTTTTAGTCACCTTATACTTGGAGTAATTAGGACTCTGCAATTAAATGTCAGCATGTGTTTAAATCCTTTATTACGATGACTGAGCATAAATCTCTGCGTCATCAGTTAACGTGTCCACCCTCAAATCTCGGTATATGAAATACCAGCATGCAGTTTGTTGTTGTTCTTCACAGATCCCTCAGAAATGAATTGAATGTGAGTAAATGCATCATCCCCCAATTTATTTATTTATGTTGGTGTGCAGCTTTTGTTGTTTCCTGTCTTGTCAAACAGTGGTACCCACCAATGGCAATCAAGGAAATCAAAGTACAAGAATCGGTTGCCAATTTCTCCAAATAGTTGCCAAAGCCAACGTCAAGCCCCTGTATCTTAGTATTTTATATACCGAGAGTTGCGGGTGGACACGTTAACGGATGATGCAGGGATTTACGAATCATCTTAACAAACTCAAAATCTCTCTCAGTGCAAAGAACAGACATTTTTTATCCAGATGTGAGACCACAAACGTTCAGAGAGGTCACACTGAAAGTTCTGCCAGATCGCAGATGTTTCCTTTATCTGTTTATCTCCACGACTCCCTCCGCTAATAAAAATAACAAATGATAAATAAGAAAACGTGTTACGTCTAACGAAGGAAAAGGAGGACGAGGTCGGCGTTATTAGAGATTTTACTTATTGTCGTCAAATCCCACGAAAATACCAAAAACCAACGATGTGTCAGTTTGACTTCCTGTCCGCGGCTCTCAGCTCAAAGCTCATTGGGCTACTGAAGACAATCTTTACACATGTCCTTAATTATAGGTGCAGTAACAGGAGGAATTAGTCAGGGACTATTTTTAGTGGCGGATTAATCCACGTTAACTGTTTACAGAGCAGTAAGATGATGGAGGATCAGGTCATTGCTGATTATGTAGAATATCTCACTGTCACTGTCACCAGGTGCTTGCTCATGGTCTGGACCTGCTCTCCATGGACTGAGTCATGAGATAAATTCTGTTATACTTTGAATCTGTAGGAATAAAATTGAATCAAATGAACTAAATCTGAGTATTTTAGCGATTTAGAACGAAATCCAAACGTGAACCGGCGATCACAGCCAAGTGTCTCTGTTATTTTGTCCACCCCCTGTGCAGGAAGCAGACTGTGTAAATATATATATATATATATATATATATATATATATATATATACCAATAACATAAATTCTTCATAAATGCACGACAGACTGTTTGTGTACTGTGAAGGCAGAATACACAGAAGTACTGCATGTACACACACACACACACACACACACACACACACACACACACACACACACACACACACACACACACACACACACACACACACACACACACACACACACACAGCAGTACTGCACATTAGTTCTACATTTTGCACAAAGCTGCACACTCACACATGTACACACAGAAACACACACAGGCCAACTTAGCAGAAAGCGTGTTTCCTGAGGGAGCGGTAAAAGCAGTCTCACACACACACACACACACACACACACACACACACACACACACACGCGGCTGTCTGTCTGCCAGTCAGGTTCAGTCGAGGACAGCCGAGTCGCGTGTTGCCGGGCAGCGTGTCGCAGCGTGCGGCTCTGACGTGCTCTTTATTGGCTTCTGACTGATTCGCTGCGTTTTCTCGATTTCTCAATGCATCGTTAAAAATGTTTCAGCTGCTCCGCGTCGGGGACTCGTCTCTTTGTGTGTGTGTGTGTTTAGTTCATGAGATTCCCGGGTTGCCTGGCAGCATCTTATTTTTGTCAACATGTTTGTGTGTTTTTGTCTCCTCGGGGTCCTGCTGTTAACGAGACGCTGATTCAATCATGCGTGTCAGCAAAGCACTGTGGTAGTTAAGGTGTCAAGACCACGTCGGGCCGCACCACGTTTTAAATGTCAAATATCAGGAAGGACAAAACATGTAACCAGGTGACAAATATTTTAAGATCTTGAACAGACAGTTCAGAGTATTGATGTGCGTTTGTACGAGGTACCTAAAGTACACGGAGGTTTTAGAGACAGGAGGACGAGCTGTGGACGAGGGCAGCAACAGAAACAGATTTTAAAAAACATCCCACCTTTAAAAAGTAAAGTCATTGTGTGCTACATTTAGAGCATTTTCACCAGCAGAGACTGAATCATCGCTCTCTCCAAAGCCACCACACTGACAATGTCACACAACAATACAAACAACCTAAACATCCGAGGCATCTGTGGACCAGCAAGTCCTCTGGTTGTTTTGAAAAGAGCATAAACCTGTTACCGAGCATGGACGTGCCGCGTATCCCAACGTTGGAAAAGGTCGACTCCATGTTTGATGATGTTTGTATGAAGGATTTTCAGGTAGTCAGCAAAAAATATCAACCACAAAGGGCACGCTCGTCTCTCTTCGTTACCTCCCACAGTACGGACATGTCATGCGGCAGTGTTACCTGGCGGTGCACAGAGGTACACCTTGACTGTGTGTGTAGCAGGTGTGCACAACTTGATTTGAATACATACAACACAACTTCTGTTGTCAGTCACATCAGGCAGAGTTGCAACGATCAAAACCAGTCGGGCGACAGTTGAACTGAACAGTTTAAGTCATAACGAGTGCGAGTGTGTGTGTGGTCTGTGTGTGTGCGTGTGTGTGTGTGTGTGTGTGTGTGTGTGTGTGTGTGTGTGTGTGTGAGAACTGGGTCATCTGTTGTTGTTGATAGTCATATCACCACGATCAGTGTCATAGCCATGGGCATTATGGAAATCACATGCAAAACATGCGCACACACACACACACACACACACACACACACACACACACACACACACACACACACACACACACACAGACACACACACAATTCAGCGTTCAAAAACAAACTCCGCTCTGTTCTCCGCCTGTGGCGACTCAGACAGATGGGAGCTGAAATGTTTCCAGGCTGCAGACAATAGACGGTGACAAACATAAATATCTAAATATAGTGTTTTATGTTTTAAGACGGGGTCGAACCGTCAAATAATCCGTCATGTCTCTTCCACGTCCATTGTCCGTCTTCCTCCCCAGATACCTCCTCAGGCTCCGAGGGCGAGGGACAGGGCGACGGAGACGAGGAGGAGGGAGGAGACGGCGAGGAAGAGGATGGAGGAGGCGGCGGAGGGACCTCGTCCAGCCGGGAGGGGAGCATCAGCATGGAGCACTGGATAAGCCGAGCCATCCACGGCACCTCGTCCACCACCACCACCACGTCCTCCACGGCCTCCTCCTCCTCTTCCTCCACTCGCAGCGGGGGGAGCGGGGCAGCCGGCGGCAGGCTGGCCGACGTGCTGGCCCAACACGTTCACATCTCCGCCCACCATCACCACCTCCGCCATCACCATCATCACCACCACCACCACAAGACAGGTAAGACGTTGGGTCCACTCCTATAGCAAAGACCAGAACCACAGCGAGCAAATTGACACAAAGCAGATGCTCCGAGCGACGTCTAGACACCTTAAGCAAACTCCAGACGTCTTTAGCAAAGTCTACACTCTCCACTCTTATCAGGGCGAAGACAAATACCTTTAGCCAAGTTCAGAAACACTGCAGAGACCCAAAACATCCTGCACAGACACTCAACAAAACCCTGTCACCCAACAACACACACACACACCTTTAAGGACTTAGCCATCTCCCGAGACCCTGAACCAACTCGCACCGCCCTTAACCAAACGCACTTAGCAAAATCTAGACACACTAAGTAAATTTACTGACGTTATTAGCTGCGTTCAGTCATTTCAAGCAACGTCTAGAGCAGGGGTGGGCAAACTTTGTGACTTGCGGGCCACATTGCGTTCAGACAGATGGGCCAGGCCAGGACCTCATAACCCCCCCTCTCCCCAATCTTTGTGTATGTTATTAACATCTTTTTAAAACACATTTTAACATTTGTGTGTTTTTAAACATATTTAAATACATTTTTATCAAAAAAATCTTTGATCCTCTGATTTTTTAAACGTGTTCATCATCCGACGTTTGAGGCCGAGTAGCCCCAAAAGTTATCGCCTGGCCCCGTCTCTGCCAGACTAATAATGAACATGTCTTCATCAGTGTGGCAGAAGAAAGAAGACTTTGAGTTTTAATAGGACGCGATGTTTGAAACAAGCAGTGTCAAAAGAATATGAAGCTGCATGTAGCAGCTAGAATGTGGATGATTGACACCTGTCGCCCGTCGACCAATCAGAGTCAGGAGAATCGATTAGTACCGCCCACATTCACCTTTGACCCACCAATGACGATCCAGAATGAAGTAAACCCAAAGGTGGTATATCGCACCAAGAGGTCTCACTTCACTGTCAAAGCCTCTTTGTCTTTATGTAACAACCAGGAGCTTCGTGACTCATTCAAACTAAAGCAGAGACAGAGCAGGAGACATAGCAGAGACATTAGCACGAGACATTAGCAGGAGACATAGCAGAGACATTAGCAGGAGACATAGCAGGAGACATTAGCAGGAGACATTAGCAGGAGACATTAGCAGGAGACATTAGCAGGAGACATTAGCAGGAGACATAGCAGGAGACAATAGCAGGAGACATTAGCAGGAGACATTAGCAGGAGACATTAGCAGGAGACATTAGCAGGAGACATAGCAGGAGACATTAGCAGGAGACATTAGCAGGAGACATTAGCAGGAGACATAGCAGGAGACAATAGCAGGAGACATTAGCAGGAGACATTAGCAGGAGACATAGCAGGAGACAATAGCAGGAGACAATAGCAGGAGACATTAGCAGGAGACATTAGCAGGAGACAATAGCAGGAGACAATAGCAGGAGACAATAGCAGGAGACATTAGCAGGAGACATAGCAGGAGACATGGCAGGAGACATTAGCAGGAGACAATAGCAGGAGACATTAGCAGGAGACATAGCAGGAGACAATAGCAGGAGACAATAGCAGGAGACAATAGCAGGAGACATGGCAGGAGACATTAGCAGGAGACAATAGCAGGAGACATTAGCAGGAGACAATAGCAGGAGACATTAGCAGGAGACATTAGCAGGAGACATTAGCAGGAGACATAGCAGGAGACACTAGCAGGAGACACTAGCAGGAGACATTAGCAGGAGACATAGCAGGAGACATTAGCAGGAGACATTAGCAGCGTTTCTTCACGCTGAAATAAAACTTTTGACACAAACAGCAAAGATCAGACATACTGCATCATTTTGTGGGTTTTGTTGTTGCTACTCTTTGGGGGCTAGATCGCCGAGTTTTCCTCGCACAGTGATTAGACACATATCTTTGTAAGATATATTTTTATTTTTTGGATGTGGATAAGTACGGCGGGCCGTATTGAAAATCCTAACGGGCGTAGTTTGCCCATGTCTGGTCTAGACGCTCCACCCTGAGTCAGAGCAAAGACTAAACGCATTTAGCCAAGTTCAGAAACTCTCCAGAGACCCGTAAGGTAACTCTAGATTCTCAACAGAACCGACCCTGAAGTCCAGAGAAAGTTCTTAACCATCACCCGAGACCCTTGGCTAAGACCTACCAAGTCTAACTGCCTTGTACATTTACCAAACTGAAGCGAACACCTTGAGTAAAGTTCGGACACTCTTAGAAACCTTGAGACCCAAATCTGTATCTAAATGTTGTCAAAATGCCGACACGACATCCTCAGCCAAACAAACACTCAGCAAAGTACAGAGGCTCTTCAGTCGACATCTTAACTAAATACAGACAGCTGTAGCAAACCGGATTTTCACATCCACTCCAACCCAAACCCAGCTTCTTTTATTTTTGTAGTTTTCTATAAAAACCCCGAGCAGAACTCGTCACATGAAACGTCACATTCGGCTTCTCAGTTCAGATTTCAGATGACACGTGGAGGTTGTCGTATCGTCGTTGTTCTGTCAGTCGTGTAGAATCTAGATGACTTCCAACAGGATTAAACGAACAAACAGGAAGGAGGAGGGATAAATATTTAACAGCACTCGCTGCGATGTTTGAATCTGCTTTCAGGATCATTTCAACACAGACTCAATCTCTGTTTTTGTTGCACAACTCAAACACAGAGAGGCTTCGACGCGCTTTACTTTAAAAAGTGATTTCCAACAAAAGACAGACAGATTTGCATAAGAGAGATTTAGACGTGGTGTCAGTGTGAGTGCTTCACAGATAGAATTATGTTAAAGGAAAACAAACGTAAAGATAAATTTAACATTACTGATGCAGATTTGGATTCAGAACTGTTGTTACAGTCTTAAATTCTCGCTTTGTGCAGTGATAATATACTGTTTTGACTTTTATAATAACTGATAAAAAAAAAAAACGACCGTCTTCCAGAAAGGATGATTAAAGCGTTGTGTCATGCATATATTTCTCCTGCTTTCAGTTCCTTCAGAACCGAATACAAACAAAACACTTAATGTATTCCACATTTTTCTGACAATCTCGAATCCTCATAAGACCTCGTGGAGGTCTCCCAGTCCCAGTTTCGGGAACAACAAGACCCGAAAGCTGCAGCAGAACTTCAGACTTCAAAGCTCGTCAACTATCGTCAACTCTCCTCGAGCTGATTCAGTCGTAGGTGAAGTCGAGAGGTGTGTGTGTGTGTGTGTGTGTGTGTGTGTGTGTGTGTGTGTGTGTGTGTGTGTGTGTGTGTGTGTGTGTGTGTGTGTGTGTGTGTGTGTGTGGATCAGCATACAGTAAGTGGGTGGGTGGGCTCAGTGTTTGAAGTTTAAACGTGTGAACTGCGGGTGTTGGTGAAGTGTGTTTAGTTGGAGGGTTTAACAGTTCTTCTGCTTCCTGTATAAACTTCGGTCTGTTTGTTATCTGTCATGTGTCGGAAATTACCGCAGTGCAAAGTCGTATCGAAGCTTAATTTTGTCATTGGCATGTTCCATCGTACATACTTTTATAGTATTGTTGATACTCCTTATTTTGAGAACAGTGTCCGCTAAAAAAAATGTTTCATGGTCTGCAAACTACAGGAAATTTTAATTTGATGGACCTCTGTCATGATCTTCTTTTATCATTATTCAGTTTTATCCAAACCAAAATGAGAAATATAAAACTTTTAATAAACTCTCATGGCTAAAAATACCACCAAAAAAAACAATATTTGTCCGAAAACATTCTGAAAACCTTCTCATGAGTAAAGAAAAACAGCTTTCTTTGTGCATTTTTCAGATTATCTTTATAGTATAGCCTAAAACACGGGACGGCAATTAGCGGCCCGCTGGCCAAAACTGGCCCGCCATCAATTATATCTGGCCCGCTAGATGACGTTGATTTTATTTTTAAATATATATATATATATTTAAATACGTCTTTTAAAGCTCATGTTTCCTGTCAAAATACAACAATTCCACAACATTTATTGAAAAGTAGCTGATAAGTAACGTGACAAAACAGCAGCCAGAACATCCTCGTAGCCTCGTTACTTGACGCACAGTGCGTGCGCTGTAAGATGTGGAAAATAAAAGTGTCCTGTGGCCCTCAACGTGAAAAAATGTGTTTCATTAAATGAAAAAAAACAACGGTAGGTTGCCTGTTTCATGACAGACGCAATGGGCGTAGTAACAGCACATAGAAGCAAATTAATGTTTTAAATTAAATGCATTTTTAAAGTTTTTTTAAAATATAAAAGTTAAATAATGTTTAATATAATTCCCCCCTGGGAAAGCATAGTCATGGCCTGTGATAGAATTCTCAAAAAAAAAATTGGCCTGGGTCCAAACTTATTTGTCGACCCCTGACTTAAAACTTGAGATAATTTACTCAACAAATGAAAGAACAATGAATCCATTTACTCAAAACCAAACCAAATTCAGAGGTACACACATTACAATAAGTAATTTGAAGTATTTTCATCGTTCTGAAACAATAAAACCTGTTAATACCTTTTATCTACGGACAGCTTGTCAGCTCTGTACTAACACACATTTTCCCGTATATCTGAAAAAGTGACGCGCTGACACTACAGCCGGGCGGAGGTTCCTTTCAAACTGCTTCAAAACAGACGGTGCACACATGAAAGTGAGAAAACTGGCCTGCTGCTGTCAGAGCATCCAGTTTCCCCCACTGTTTGCTGAGGTGGCGTCGTGACTAAACGCTCCGGCGGCGACAGGTTTGTTTTCATGCTGGCACCGTTGGCATCCGCAGCTCTGAAGATAATGCACGGACAGCCACAGACAGGAGAGGCCCCACGCCAAGTCGGCCCAGCCAGCTTTCAGATGTGACAGGAGAGGTTTTTTTTCCGTGCACCCTGTTGGTTAGTCGGTTGGTTTGTTTGTTTGGGGCCTGTTTCTGCTGATTCGCAGTGTCACCGCTCCCCGTGGTCTCAAATTAGCAAAGTCAGAGGAAGCAGCTGCTGAACGCGTGTGGCAGAACGACAACCAGCCTGGTTAGAGAATGAGCTGAGAAAGATGGTGAAGGTAAATGAATGGTTTTAGGTCAAATTAATCCTGGAGTCATTCGGCCATTGTATGACAACGGTATAGCCTCAGGGGACAACGACCAGGCGTCAAATCTAGGCAGAATTTCAGCTAAAGCATCAACAGGGACTGTTGCAACCAAAAAAAGCACCAAGACTATACTCGATACTCGAAACCAGAATGCACCTGGTGCCAAACTCTTTAGTCCCTCGCATACAGATTCTGCTTTCATTACAGATGTTTGTTGAGAGATGGAGGCAGAATGAACTCTGAAGAAACTGGATCTCTGCCGAGGTGATTGGTTTCTGCAGTGATGTTTGAGGCACCAGTGCTGTAATTGGAAAAAAAAAAGGTGATTTGTGTATCTGCCCCATGGTTTCGGATCTGTTCCAAACTGTAATGGCTTCTTCCACCGAGTTTAATGAAAACTGGCGAGTTCTTCCACCCATGGCAACAACACAGAAAACATAACCTCCTCGATGGAGCTGATACATTGCAGGATAAAAGTTAAAAGCAGCTCTCTCTGTTTGCAATTAGAGAAACTGACCAGTCATCTTGAAATTACCGTCACTAGTTTCGGTTGATTCAGTTAATTTACACTTGTGTTACTTGATTGTTGGCATAAAGAAACCTGAGAGAAAATCCTGAAAGTTACCTGTTGACCTTCATCATCGAATGAAACTGGCTTCTAGTCGATATTTCGTTGGTCAGTTCAGTGAGCGGAGAGAACGTACACAGGAGTCCACGTTCTGTTTAAAGGTTTTTAAAGCTTGATCAATGTGAATAAAGAATTTATCAGTACCCCATGACATGACGTCAGCTCTGATCTGAAGAAGCTGTCCTCTCTGGCTCGTCTATAAGCCCACTGGATAGTGACACAACTACTTAAATAGTCATTAGTCTATAAGGGAGAAAATATGTTCACTCTTCTAGTTTTCCAACGTTGTTATCTGTTAAAGAGGCTTCTACACCAATCTGTTGTGTCGAGGGAGTGAGAGAGACGCCATCCTCTGACCTCGGATATCATGAGGAGTTACTAGAATATGGCAGCAAGTTTCACCAAATTTCCCTCAAAATCTGCAAAAGAAAACATTAGTCAATGCAGGTTTCCTTCGTGGCATCGAGATAAACAACCGTTGGAGCTCATTTTAAAGTATTGTGGAGAAAGAGACGTGAAACAAACCTTGTTTATCACAGAGGAAATCCTCACACGTGTGAGTTACAGCTCTGTTTCTCATTTCCTTGTTAAAGCCGCGGCAGCGCAGCTCTCCGGTGTTTTCAGTGTGTGTGTGTGTAGTTAATACTTAACCGTGATCGTTTCATCGCTCGCTCCAGCCTCGTTTTTCATCCAGCTCTTATCTGAGCGGCTCCGCCCGCTCGCACAGATAACTTTTTGTTCTCTTTCCACAACTCGCCGTCACGGCCTTTCATCCAGACGTGCTTTCCTGCAGGTCGCTGATCCCTTAAACGGGATCGCTGCAGACGATCTGGTTGTTGTGGTTGACTTTGGGCTGAGTTTAGGTTCAGTATAGTACATTGTGTTTTTAGATAAGAGCGCTAAGTGCTTGTTTGTGCCGCTATGTGATTATTGAAACTTCTCTAGAGACGGATGAAAGTTGAAATGTTTTTATTCTCAAGCACCTAAACTAAACTCTCCACGTCTTTTTCCACATTGCCTCGTGATATATTATTTAATTTAAATGTCAGATTATAAAAGGACTTTTCAGCTTGTCAATGATTTGCTTAAGCAAACACAGTTATGTTCTCTGATCAAGTTAAATCATGTAATGCAAATGAGACTCCCTAAAAATTATTACCACCATACATACAAAACAAACTTAAACTGGCTACAAAAACGTTTTTAAGATGCACGTTGAGGTGCTTCTTTCCAGATGTTACCACCTCTGACATTTTTACATCGTTCCTGGACGATGACATGATGTATTCAAACGTTTATTTCCTAAACGAGTTGACCAACATCTGTCGAACATCTGTGAGGCAGTAGATTTAAACACACATGTGAATACAGTTGAGGAAAAACCAAAGCAGAGAGTTTTATAGATGAAGGTCAACCGGTGGGTTCAAGCGTACGGTGGTCAACGGTAGCTACACCCAGTGATAATAAAAATGATTTGGTGTTTCCTTCCCTGAAAAGAGAAACAAGGTTTTTAAGATCGTCATATGTGGATTCAAGGACAGTTTCCGAGCTATGAAGAGATACCTATATTCAGCTTTTTTTGGCCATTTAGATGTCAAAACTTCCAGCAGGTGAGAGTCATTGAAAGACTGAAGTGTATTTCAAGGTAGATTTGTCTTTACACGCTGTGTGAACTTCACTGTAAAGCACTTCTACAGCGACGTTCCTGGATGACACACGACCTGACGTCACTTTTCAAGATCCCTTCCCCTTCCCCTTCTTGTTCCTCACACTGCAGGCCTTTTAACCCACCTCTCCTTGAGGAGGAGGAGGAGGGCAGTGCCGGCCGATACTGTAGAGAACGGAAACTCTGGGCCGCGACGCTCCGGTAAGTTGAGATCGGAGAACGGAGCATGGCTGGCAGGGAGCGGAGCATCGGCCGCGATCGGTCTCCTGCCATCCCTCTCGGCTCAAAGCGGAGGGGATGTCGTACCTTGATGGTTGTCCCAGATTGTGCGATGCTAACCTCGACGGGAGTAGCATCGAGCGTTGTTGTAGATGCATGAACGCAGTGTGTATTTATGTGGATCTCGTTGTTCGCAGCTTTTTCAAGTTGCAAATTGTTGATGAGGAAGAATCAACAATGCTTCTTAAAGAGGCTCCGTAGCAGCTTTGTATGAATGAGTTCTTTTCAAGGTTCTTCAGTTCTGTGTTGTGTATTGATTCGGCTAATTATGCAGCATGTTTTTTTTTTAGTTGTTTGCTCAGCCAGAGGCAATCTGCTTTAAAAAAAAAAAAAAAAACGGCTTTTCATCTAAGCCAGAAAGCAGATGGTGGAGGAATGCGGGGTCCGCCGGCTCCCTCTCTTTAGTTTTTGTGTTTTCCTGTAATTCTCACACTGTATTCCTAAAATCTGCTACCTGGAATCACAAATACTGTGTCAAAGAATTTAACCCCTGCTTTTTGTTGTCTGGTGAAGAAAGGTCCTTCAAAGACTTGAAGAAAGCTCATCGAGTCCTACATTTTAGGAACCTGAGGACTCCATCGGCCGAGTCGGTGCTTGGCAGCAGCTGACACTCCTTCACTGAAGTGGCTTCCTCGGTTTCTCTTAGATTTCTTGAGAAATACACCGGAGCGAACAATGAGCGTACGCTTTAAAGAACAGGCAAACCTTTAATCAGCCATTCATCACCGTCAGAAAAAAATATATACCTAGAATCCATTAACGCCATCCTGGAAACGTTCCCGTATTCAATGTAATTAAGGCTGCCGTCTGGATGAGGCCCGTCTGGACCGTGCTGAAGCTTAGCCTCGCTGTCAGTGCCGTATATCTGCCATGGGGAATACTCTCTGGGTCTCTGAGGAAAAACAGTTCAGCAGTTTGGGAACAACAGAAGGTTCCTGGATGTTATGTCATCAGGCGTCTTTGTAACGCTGATGTGGGAGAATCATGAATGAGGTTTTCTTCCCGCATTAGCTCCTTGACTCGTAGAAGTTTTATGAACCCTGCCGTCTTTTTTCTTTCTAACGGTAACTGGTTGACAGCATGGAGATTTAAAGGGAAGGTGCATTTATCGCACACGTCGCAGGGGGCCACTGTGTTTGGACACAAACTCGTAGCTAGAGGCCTGGAAAGGTGGATGCTCACATGAATCGATGATTGGATTTAATGTGATATCGATAATGTTGGGGAGCCACTGAAGACGATTTTTCTAGAATATCTTCATTGTCATTATGCAATAATTAAATATATAAAACACAGAACTTTAAAAGCAGCTAGAGATAAAAGGGATAAAACATCCACATGTGGAGTTGTCGAGTTATTTCATGTCTGTCATGGGCAGTGATGGCTTTAGCATAAAAGCTGTTTTATGTATTTGCCTGAGGGTAACTGTTGGGACTGGATGATCCTCAGGAAGTCTCTGCCGTGCTCTCTGAACCAGCTCTGTGGTGTCAGCGCTACAGCCCCGTCCACACAGCTTGTTTTGAAGATTTTGTCAGTTTAGCTTCAGATAATAAAATTTGTTTCCTCTCGCTCTCTGAGGTTAAAGTGGAGCTAAACGAAGTCACGCAAAACAAGATGCATCCGTCACCTTTGGCTCAGGTTCATGCGTTTTCAGACCAGTTTGTGCATTAAAGATTTAAAGTGTGCAACCCCATGTGAACAGCAATGTGATGAAGATGTAGCAACTGTACCGGTGATGTTTCATGGTGTTTGTTGGTGTTTGTGCACCAGGCCGTCTTTAGTACAGCGTCTTATCTCACTACCTTGATGTTATTGAATGAGTGAAATCGCCCAGTCGAGATATTTCTTAAGTATCCCACATTCAAAGTGAAGAAAATCCTACGTGCCCAGTTTATTCTATTCTACAGCTCAGTGTGTGTCGAGGACTGCTTCCTGCAGCTCCACAGATGGTGAATAATGGAGCGACTGCTGGGACACAGTGACAGTAGCCAGTGTTATGTCACTGATATATGGGCACATCTTAGGTGGAAGTCTACCTGCAGTGAGAATCTGAATGAAATATCTCAAAGAAAAATTCATGGAGTCTAAAAGAGCCGTACAAAAGGCAGAGCTCAGATTTTCCTTCTGCACTTGTAGGTGTTTAATTCCTCCTCCAGAATCACTGCATGGACGCGATGCTTTAGTGATTTAGTTAGTCAGATGGTTCTAGTTTAAGTTTAGACAGCTGTGACATGTTGTTACAGGATCTGGATCATTTTATCCTGCATCGAGAGGGAACTAACTAAAAATAGTTTTAGTCACGTGACTGACGTTTTAAGACTTTGTTTTTGAATGAGGAACTGTTGTAGACGTGGAGCGGGACGCCAGCACAATGAGCTTTAACGTTCTGATGTATCCTGACAGATCAGGAACTTGATCACATTTTAAAATCACACTAATGTCACTGACTTTAAAAGCTACAGACAGGATGACAACACATCGTCTTTAGAGTCCCAATTTTGATTCTTGATTTCCGAGTTTGGCCTGAAACTGTTTGATTAAGTTGACTAAACATTCACCAGCTGCTGTGGAGCTTTTGCTCTGTGTGACACATTCTCCCTCTGCAGATGAACTCCGCCCATGTGTCAGTTTCTCAAAGCACGTTAAGGACTTGTTGTCTGACTCGCTCTGACTTTAAAAGTTGAGATTGAAAATGCATTCTAGTAGAAAAAGTGATGCGGGCTCACTTTGTCGATCTCCCTGTAACTTGTCACTGGCGTTCATCACACTACCAAAGCAGTGAGTGGGGTGTTTGATGACGGCAGCGTACGATGTGGAAGCATTTGCGTCTGATCCATCGTTGATTGTGCTTGATAACTGTAAGAAAAACGATCTACGTGTGGTTGCGGAGTATTACGGTGTTCCGGTTTCTAGCACACTTGTCAAAGCTGAGCTAAAGGCGGTGCTTTCAGATGAGTTGGTTAGCAGGGGGGTTCTTAGCTTGCCGGTGTCTGGGGGTGCTCGGGTTGAGACCACAGCCTCTCCAGGTGAGGGCCGCCCGGCGGAAGAGGCCGTGGCCGAGCAGCCGATTACACCTGTTGTGAAGGAGGTGAGGACGGCGGTCACAATGCCACATTTCGTCCCGTTCTCCGTGGGGTCAACTCCCGGCTCAAAAGTGGACGCCAGAGTGAAAGTCCGTTTAGCTCACATGCAATTAGAAAAAGAGGAGAGCGAGTTTCAGTTCCGTAGGGAGCTGGAGCTGATTGAGGGAGGAGAGGGAAAGGGCGGTACCTGCAATCAAGAGCAGAAGACAACAAGACACACCCACTACGGCACGTAACACCTGACGTGTTTCTTCATTGACTGACTCGCTTCAACAAGTCGTGGACACTGAACATGTGAGTTTGAGCCATGTTGTCTTCGACCATCGACCCACCTGAGGAGGTGGAAGCGCCGCATCCCTGAATCGTGTCCCTCAGCCGGCCTGCTTGGTATTCCAGCAGTGAATTAGGCATTCATCATCATCATCATCATCATCCCTGTCACACATCATCATAAATACATTCTGATGAGGTCACTTGTGCACACACACACACACACACACACACACACACACACACACACACACACACACACACACACACACACACACACACACACACACATACACACACACACACATATTCCCAGACAGATAAACAACACGCGGCTTCAGAGAGTGCACGTCTAGTTCAGTGTACCTCAGACAGACGGCCCAGATGTTGCAGAGAGGGAACACACAGCGTGCTACAGTAATTAGCATGCCTGCTCCGTGTGCTGCAGCGTTGATATGCAGTCCATGTCTGAGCTGATCTCCTCTCTCTGTTTCCTTGTTTCTCTGCCTCCTCCATGCTCCTCCGAGTCTTCCTCAGCCGTTCACATCATATTCGTTCAGTTGTATTGGCTCGAGTGAATGAAGCAGACGTAACATAAACAGAAGAAAACAAACTCTCCCAGCACCATCGTTAAAAAATCTGTTAGCTTAAAGATCTTCAAGATTCAGACACAGCATTCGATTCGTTTCAAAATGGGCAATAAAAGTCTATTAAAAGTAAAATAATAATATTTTCATCATTCCTTTTTAGTGCAAATTAAGGTTGGATTGATAACTGAATATGTAGTATAAAGTAATCATGGTGCAGTTGTGTATATTTACATTATATAACCGTCTAACCGTCCTTGTACGAGCGCTTCATCTCCCACAGAGATGATGAAATATTTAGTAAGACTGAGATCAGAGCATGAAAACAAACACGTCTTTGTTCTGTGTTTTTGTTTCTTTAAATGCTGAACGCTTCAGTTTGTGTGAGTCAGTAACAGTAATCTGCATCACTGGCAGGTAATACTCAGTGTAGTATAGCGACACCTGTACAGGTGTACATGTATTTCTATTGACCCTGCCCAGTCACTCACATACTCATAGAAAGGTGTGCTCAAAGTTACAGACAGAACGAAGAACTCCTGGATTCATATTTTATGATTTTCTTATTATTTGTAGTCACTGCAGCTTCCTGGCAGAGGCAGCTCAGACTCCAGTGGTTTCAGTCAACACCCCTCTGTCAACTGCCAGAAGAATGAAAAGTTTTTATTGTATTGGAAGCACACAGGTTTCTGAAGAGCTGTTGCGGTGGCATAATTCTGCAAATTCACCTGTCAATC
The DNA here is from genome assembly GCA_004119915.2 of Collichthys lucidus. Taxonomy (NCBI): domain Eukaryota; kingdom Metazoa; phylum Chordata; class Actinopteri; family Sciaenidae; genus Collichthys; species Collichthys lucidus. Next base: position 3,691,710 of record CM014089.1, read on the forward strand.
AAAGCGTCCACACTCTTAATCCTGCATAACTTTAAGCCTTAATATAATGTGAACAGGTGAGTTGTATATAAATTCACCCTCAGTACAGTTGTCATGAACGGGGAAATTAGCTACAGAGACCAAAACTGTTTTTTGTACCAGGCTGTAAACATGTTTATTTCTGCTGTGAAACATGGGGACTTATGGAGACTGACTCACTGCTGGAGCCAGCCTCAGGTGGATGCAGGGTTCCCACGGGTGCTTGAATTCCTTGAAAATGCTTGAATTTCAATTCAGTGTTTTCAAGGTTGTAAAAAAGGCTTGAATTTTTTGTGAAGTGCTTTGAAAATGCTTGAAATTTCACAATTAGTTAAAAATCAAAACAGTCAATCTACCACCATATGAAATAATGCTAATTAGACCCATATTATTATGCCATACAGTGGCACCGCTGCGCTTCCCATGACCATCATGGCAAACACAACTAGTAGGCTACCTATTTAAAGGTGCTGGAAAAATGGAAAAACTGGTGCTTGAAGGTGCTTGAAAAGTGCTTGAATTTGTTCATGAAAAAGGTGTGGGAACCCTGTGGATGTTAGAGGAACTCATGTTTTCCATACCCCTCTATCCAGAAAAACTTTGACTTATCAAACAGCTTAATTTTTTAAAGAAATGAAAGTGTTTTTTTTTGTAAGCAGCACTTCACTTCAGATGAAACTCGCTCTGCTGCTTTTTCGCTGTGGGGATCTGCACGCTGTGAAGCGCGGCGGGCTGAAGTAGTTTGATGCCTCCTTTATGTTCCGGTCCTCGACTCCAGCAGCGGAGGAAATAAAAGCCCGGGGAGTCGAGTCGGGTTCGTGTTTAGTGTTGACCTCTCACAGCTTCACGTTCGTCCTCCACGCTTGATTTCCAAAGCAGTCGATGAAAAGACTTGAGTAAGTCGTAATATGTTTGATGGATGCTCTTTATGTTCATTTATACAGAATTATACAGAAGTATACGCGGCCATGTAATGAGGATCATCTTGTCCTTGATTTCTTTATCTCATCTTTGCTGCTGGCTCATTATCACCAGACTGTTGTTTGAATGATCTGATGTTAAACCCTCAACTCTGCTCATGGTGCCTTCAAATCTGAACTTTTTTTTCCATTTGGACACATTTTGTGTTGGAAACGTTCAAACGGTTCAACATGCCGAGCTCACAGCTGCTTTTTGACGATTCTTTGAGTCATATTCACTTTTTAAACGCGACTTTGCAGTTAAAAAAACATTTTTTTTTTCTATAGCAGTGATTTGTATCACTTAGATCGCGACACCGCTCCCATATCCATGAAAAGGAGTTTACATTTTCAGTCCTCACGAGCGCCGTGGTCGGTGTTCTCCATCTCAACCTGAACCCTGGCCTCCATGAATTAATTAAATAGCAATTAGAAAGGGTTTCCCAAAAGTCCAAAGCCCTAAAAGGCAGAAAGCTGCCATAAGCTCAGCATATAAGATCAATCTTAATGTGATAGCCATGCTAATGCAGCAGCAGCTCGATGCAAATGACACAGAACAGACATGCAGCACGTTTGTCTTTAAAGTTCTGCTGGGTTGAATTGATGCAGACAGGGAACGACGCAGCAGTCTGCACCTACACACATCTCTATTTAGATTCACCACACATCTTTCCCCCTGCACCGCTTCATGCTCCGACCGCTCAAAGCAAAGATTCCCCCCCCGGGGGCTGAACGATAAACAGCATTTGATGTCGTCGAAACAGCAGCTGAGCCTCATGAAAGAAAAGTAAATGTGGAAAAATCTGAGGCAGCTTTGAAACGTCAGGCCCGAAACACAATCTGAAATGTAGCACGGTGGAAGAAACCACCTAAAGGACGGATGTCGATGGAGTCGTCCCCTCAGAGGAAGGCAGCGTCGCAGTGTGTGGCGGTGAAGGGAGGTTTGATGTGAGAGGTGTGTGGAGGCACGGAGATCCGTCAGGAAACGACTGCAGACATCATTTTACTCTTCACTGATAGATCATCGAACGTCCTCACTGTGTGTTAAATGCCGCCTGTGTAAATAATCTTATATTTAGAATCCATACAAAATGTTACAGGACCTGAAATTTATCACCAGGCAACAAGTTTGTAATCACATTACAGTTTTCACTTGTTGTCCGTTAAAGAGTAGCGTTTGTTATTTATAGGTCTGAGAGTTAATGACTGCATCCAACGCATTATACTTTAATTTAGCTGCCAACTGAAGTCACTTTAGTTATTAAATTCATTCTTTATTCGACTTTGGGTTTAATAGGAGAGTCAGAGTTTTTATCCACAGCGCTCCACATGGTTAGCTCCACAGTTTGTCTTAAATTTAAAGTCGTGTTTGCCAGCGTGCCGTTAAAGTTTGACGAGGCTCGTAATCGTCTTTCAGCTCAGCCGACTCCTCCACTGCTTTCAGGATTTAAACTTGACTGATACTTTAACTGACTCTGCAACTGACGCCTCAACTCCTTTCAGTACTTTTACCTCAACTTATACTTTTATTGACGGTACTTACTCTTTAACTGATACTTTATCTTTATACTTCAGTTTAACTGACAGTTCATCTCCTTTCAGGATTTAAACTTTGACTGATACTTTAACTGACGCCTCGACTCCTTTCAGTACTTTCACCTCAACTAATACTTTTATTGACAGTACTTACTCTTTAACTGATACTTTAACTGACACTTCAACTGATTTTACTGTCAATTTAACTGACAGTTCATCTCCTTTCAGTATTTATACTTTAACTGTCACTTTAACTGTTTTCAGCGCTTACACTTCATCTGATACTTTAACTGACACTTTGACTGACACCTCGACTGTTTTCGGTAGTTTCACTTCAACTAATCACTGACCTCTTGACTGTGCTCAGCACTTAAACTCAAACTGACGCTTCATTTGTTTTCCCTAACTGAAATACTAAACTGATACTTTAACTGTCACTTCAACTGACACCTCAACTCCTTTTAGTACTTTCCCCTCAACTAATACTTTTATTGACGATACTTACTCTTTAACTGACGCTTCAACTGATTTTACTGTCAATTTAACTGACAGTTTATCTCCTTTCAGTATTTACACTTCATCTGATACTTTAACTGACACTTTGACTGACACCTCGACTGTTTTCAGTACTTGCTCTTTAACTGACACTTCAGCTTTTTTCAGTACTTTCTCCTCAACTCATACTTTTATTGACGATACTTACTCTTTAACTGATACTTTATCTTTATACTTTAACTGACACTTCAACTGATTTTACTGTCAATTTAACTGACAGTTCATCTCCTTTCAGTATTTATACTTTAACTGACACCTCAACTGTTTTTAGTACTTACTTTTTAACTGATACTTTAACTAATCACTGACCTCTTGACTGTGCTCAGCACTTAAACTCAAACTGACGCTTCATTTGTTTTCCCTAACTGAAATACTAAACTGATACTTTAACTGTCACTTCAACTGACACCTCAACTCCTTTCAGTACTTTCCCCTCAACTAATACTTTTATTGACAGTACTTACTCTTTAACTGATACTTTAACTGATTTTACTGTCAATTTAACTGACAGTTCATCTCCTTTCAGTATTTACACTTCATCTGATACTTTAACTGACACTTTGACTGTCACCTCAACTGTTTTCGGTACTTGCTCTTTAACTGACACTTCAGCTTTTTTCAGTACTTTCTCCTCAACTAATACTTTTATTGACGATACTTACTCTTTAACTGATACTTTATCTTATACTTTAACTGATACTTTAACTGGTTTTACTGTCAATTTAACTGACAGTTCATCTCCTTTCAGTATTTATACTTTAACTGACACTTTGACTGTCACTTTAACTGTTTTCAGCGCTTACACTTCATCTGATACTTTGATTGACACCTCGACTGTTTTTAGTACTTACTCTTTAACTGATACTTCAGCTAATACTGACCTCTAATCACGACCTCTTGACTGTGCTCAGCACTTAAACTCAAACTGACGCTTCAGTTGCTTTCCCTAACTGAAATACTAAACTGACACTTTAACTGTCACTTCAACTTCTTTCAGTACTTAGACTCAAATAGTTAAACTGACACCTCAACTGCTTTTAGCAAATTCAACTAGTGTTTCAAGTTGACGTCTCGTTATTCATCAACACTTCCAGTGCAGTACTATTCCTCGAGTTGACACTTCAACTGTAACACAACCCTTTATTTTAACACTTCAACTACTTTTAGTGGTTGTGCTTTAACCGTAACATATAAGTGATATTTCAGGAGGAACCCTCTTTAATATCATTTTTTATTAACTGAATTATAACGGTTAATTAATGAACCCCAGACTCCGTCCCGTGTCCGTCTCACTGCGTCCCCGTTAAAAAGTGTCTCAGCAGCAGGATGTGTGGGGGTGTGGGGGTGTGGGGGAACTAACCAGGCCTTCATCCTCCCCCGTTTTCTCACGTCCCAGAGAACCACTCTGCCCCTCCAGATGTCACCGGCTACACCAACAACACGGCCAACACCACCGTCACCGACGGGATCCAGGTGGAGAGAGCCCCAGGCGCCGGCACCGCCACCCAGAGACAGACGCCTAAGTACGGCAACGCCGAGCTGATGGAGACCGGAGACGGTGAGTTCACACTGAGCTTATTGAACAACTTTTTAAATATTAATGAAACATGGAGATGAGTTTATATCTTTACACTCTTTTAGAGGATAAATACAAATCTGATTTCTAAATGAAAACAGGCCACAGTCGTGTGAAATCTGCAGAACTGTCCGTCAACGTCTGAACAAAACAACAAATGAGAGCTTCGACGTTTGACACCTCGCTCTGTCGAATGATTCATCATCATTTCGTTGCATCGGCTCTTTTAAACATCAAAACCAGCTGCGGTCGGATTGAAAAAGATGAATCCAGATATTTCTGCTGACTCCTCCGAGATGACTGAGGACCTCAGCTGTGCTTGTTTCATCGTTTCATAATTCTCCTGCGTGTCCGGTGGGACGTGAAGCCGCAGCTCGTTCATCAGACGCTGATGCCGATCGATGCGGCGCGGATGGAGATGTTGAACACAGTTTACGGCGAGGCAGCTTGACGGATCAGGTGCCAAAGTTTACAGACGGGAGCTTATTTGGACGTCCGGATCAAAAGAGACAGAAATGATTAATCGTTGTCTCACTTTGTGTCTTCCCTCAAAAAGTTTTTATATAACAGGAAAACAGTAAAATGCAGGACACAGTCTGTGCATTATTTTTTCTTTCTTTCTTTTGACAGTTTATGAACCTTCACCAGCATTTTCATGCAGCTCCTCTTCTAATTTCTGCTCCGTCTGACCCGGCTGATGCATAAACTCCCACTATGTGACATTATGGATGTTAGAAATAAATGCAGAGTGAATTTTATGTTGCTTTATGGACCGACCGTCCACAACAGTTTGCTCGTTTTGGAGGGGGGCGGCATTGCCCAAAAAAGAAGCACCAGGAAGAATAAAACTCGGCTCATCGGTTGGAGAACCAGCACCAGGGTCCGCTTGCAAAACAGTCCCACGTTCAGATGAGATGAGTTGAGAACCGGGCTGTCCGATAGAAACAAACTCTTTCACTTGTTTAAAAACGGACCGAACATTATTACACAAACATCTGGACTTTATCATTCTTACAGTTTAAAAACAGACGTGTTACTTTAGTTTTTACGCCTTCTCAACATCTTTGTGCCCTATAGGAGAAAATATGGACAGTAGTCAAAGTCGAGAGAGAATTTTCTGATCCCGTTTGAATTTAAATTGGATATATGATGACAGACTCAATGACTTGTAAATGTCATTCAGTCTGTTCATTACTGTAAAGTTGGCGATGAAGTGAAGGAGCTCCTTTTTACAGTTCACCGACTTCTTCAGGGTGATTTTGCCAAACTCTCAGTTACGTCTGCGAGCTGCCAAAACTTCTATTTGCTTCCAAATCTCAGCACTCCATCTCACCTCTGCCTCGCCTTAAAAGCTCCGAAAGTCTGCGACAGTCATCTCATTTATATATTTGAGTGTCAGGTTGAGCGGCGGTTCTGTCGACTCGACGTGTTTTTTCCTTTTGTGCGTCGGAGAAGAAGCGGCGGGATGCACTCAGGATATCGCTCAGTGAAATGTGAACGAGACGACCAGGCGCGCACCTGCGAAAGCACAATTATGAGTTTAGTCTTAGTGTGTGTGTGTGTGTGTGTGTATGTGTGTGTGTGTGTGTGTGTGTGCTCTGCAGGTGTTCCTGTCAGCAGCAGAGTTTCAGCCAAAATTCAGCAACTCGTCAACACTCTGAAGAGACCCAAAAGGCCGCCGCTAAGAGAGTTCTTTGTCGACGACTTCGAGGAGCTCCTGGAGGGTAAAAACTGTCTTTATTTTTCCTTTTCAACAAGCTGCTCGTTGTTTTCTGATGATATTTTGTGTCAGACTTCATTATAATACACTCAGCTCCCTGAATATTCGACAACAAAGTGAAAACAGCGACACAGATTGCAAAGAGATCCGAGTATTTGCAGGTTTTAGCTTGTGAACTACAGTAGTAGCAACTCAAAAGTTCCCGTTCAAGCTGAACGCCAGCTGAACGGCAGCCGTCTTCCAGCTGACTTCCAGCCAGCTGCCTGTCGAGTTCCATGACCGGAGAGACCGCCCTCCTTCTCCTGGGCGTGTCTATTTTTTACTGTAACGCCACTCATTCGTGTAATTACAGGGTATGACCAGGAGATGGCGCTTCTCTCGCAGAACTTTTTTTACAGTTGTTCTACCTGGAGATGACGTGGCTTCTTCTTCTTTCGTTTGCGCTTACAGTAATGGGCTTTATTTATGGGTTTATGTTGGCATGTTGTTGTTGTGCGTGACGTAGAGTTGCAGATACGAGCGGCTGCGGCGCTCAGTGTTATCTTATCGCAACTTTTTTTTTTTGCCCATCAACTGATCCGCTGATCAGCTGATCGGGTCACCCGCTCACCCCAGCGTATCTGTTCAAATGTGTCTTTAGACAGTCTACGCCGGTGAGAGCGGAACATCACTGCTCCTCCCCGTGGACAAATGAGGCATTGCAGCTGGTTTTCACACAAACTGCTTAGGGGCGTTTCCAGTCGGGGCCTCACTGACCAGTCACGGAAACACGGGAACTTTTAAGTTGCTACATCTGTATCAACAGTTTGTGTTGTATACCGACCATTTTTAGATTCTTTCTTTAAAGTTTGGAAGATTTTAAGTGGCTCCATTCACAAAATATAACATTCATAACTCTTCTCACCTGAAAATAAGACTCTTCTTGTTACACAACAACATGGGTCCTCTTCCATGTTTCTAAGTGAAGCGGGTTGCAATTTACAACTACACCACAGGACGGCACTAAATCCTACACACCGGCCCTCCAATGGATTTTTCTCACAGCTCCAGGCAGCTTCTGTTTTTTTTAATGAAAGCTGTTCTATGTGCGACCCTGCACTGATTTAGAGTCTCATTGATTAATTAAATTTGAGCACAGATTGATTTGAAATCTCTAAACGACACGACAGCGATGTAAAATGCTGTGAAATGGGTTTGAACATGCAAAATCAGTCTCGTCTCCATTTAAAGGTTTAAAATGTAACTTTCCTGCATTGAAACGTTTCCAGACATTTGTTCTACATTTTAGTTTTGCACTGGTGTCATCCCACATGTTTTATTCTGGTTTCACGGCGTTCACTTGCTTTACGCGCTAACTCTTCGTCCCCTTGTTTCTGCTGATGAATATTTCTTTTTGTGTCCAACATGAAAAGCTGCAGAGTCGGAATTCATAATTTAAGCATGAATAACAAAAGTGCTGGAAACCTGTTACGGATTTTATCTGATTAAATAAATCATGTATTTTTTAATATTTTGTATTTCTGTGTTTTTCAAAGTGACAGAAAATCGTTTTGTTTTGAACTTTAAAGCAGCTTCTAAAGTTTTAATAATTCAGAGACAGAGCTGTGAGAACAGAGGTTGTTAAATATGAAATAAAGTGAAAAGAAAGTTGATAAAAGCTCGTGACTGTAACTCCAGTTAAAAGTCTGTTCACGTACACGTAGTATCTCGGCTGTGATCAAGCTCTGGAGTGCGTCTGTTGTGTATTTGTGGGTAAGAAATCTGACATAAACTTTCACTTTCTCGCTCTTCCTCCAGTCCAGCAGCCGGACCCCAACCAGCCCAAGGCGGAGGGGGCCCAGATGATGGCTATGAGGGGCGAGCAGCTGGGCGTCGTCACCAACTGGCCCCCGTCTCTGGAGGCGGCCCTGCAGAGGTGGGGCACCATCTCTCCGAAGGCCCCGTGTCTCACCACCATGGACACGAACGGGAAGCCGCTCTACGTGCTGACCTACGGTAAGAAAAGTTTTATATTAAAATCAGTTCTCACATATTTGAGACTGAAGTATGGAAGCCTGCTCGCTGGGATCTGAACCCAGATCAGTCCTCAGTTTTCCGTCTTGACGTACGATCAGGACTAAAAATTGTTTTGGCAGCAGACTTTTCTTCTCTGATTTGCTTCCTGTCTTTCCATCACATATGGTGGCTTTCACGAGCTGATTAACTGAAGCACCAAACAATGTTTAACACCCGCTGCGTGAGCATAACTCCTCTAATGGCAGGCAGACAGAGCGCTAAGCACATTAGCAAAGTGTGAAAAAGAAGAAAGCTGCCACGGAGCCACGGATTCATTTATGTTTTATCCCAAAACTTTTCATTTTGCTTTGTATCCGCTGTGTAAATCCAGCTTCAGTGTCAGAGTGTAAAGTGAACGCAGAGGCCTGAGGTGAGCAGCAAACACACGGCGCTGCAAACGAATCTGAGACGCTCCAAAACATGTTTCATGTGTCGCGTCGCCTGCAGCGCCGTCGTCGTCCCGGCTCCCTGATCACATCCACTGCAGCTGAATCACATCACGTCCTCGCCCCTCCGGCTCAGCGCGGCACTTTAAGTCTTTATGTTCAAAATGGAACAAACTCTTTCTCGCAGCAGCTGGAGGCTGCGAGTTCAAGTTATTTGTCTCCCGAAACGGCGGCGGAGAAGAAAATGGCTCCGGGTCCAGAGGAGCCAAAGAGATTTAACGACAGACCTGAACACAGACTCACACAGGTCGAACAAGTCCTCCGTCTGTAATTTCATCTTTACTTTCATGTATTCACTTGAGCATCATCTCAAATCTGAAGTCTTAAATCTTTCAGCTTCACAGGAGCCGGCTGTGTTTTTATCATTCAGTCACACAAGTCAAGTTTTGATTAGTTTATTTATGAAAACTGGATCTGAACTTTTGAGGACGTTCAGATCACTGAAAGAAAAAGAGAAATTAAAGACAATAGGAAACATAAACCATGAGAGAAAAGTAGTCTGAAAAACAAGAAGAAGGGAAGTGAGAGGAGAAGGAAACCAGGAAAAGGAAAGGAAGAAGGAAAGTGAGAAGAAAGCAATAAAGAAGGAAAGAAACAAAGAGCATAGAAAGGAATGGAAGGGAAAAATAAGAGAAACTTAAGAAAAGAGGAAGGAAGGAAAATAAAGATGCAAACAGGAAAAATATGTAAAAAAATAAGGAAGGAAGGAACTAAAGGTTTTTATGTTGAATGTAAAATCAACATTAAGTATAAAGAATGGACGGAGCATGAGACATGACGTTTGTCCCTCTGGACGGCGCCACCACGGCGAAAACGACAAAGACGTGAATCATCTGTAACGACACCCACCTGTCAATCAAAGCGCCCACGCTCTTACGGAGGTTGAAATGTTCTGTAGCCTCAAGCACATGACTTCTATTTTATATTTCATGTTTATTGCTGTTTGCACCAGAGATCCGAGGGAAACGTCTCTGTATGTCCTGCACATGAGGCAGCACTGACAATAAACCTGACTCGACAACATCCGGGAACTTAGCAGGAGTTTAAAAAGAGGATCGAAGACTGGAACGTGAAGAAATCAGATGCAGACGACAAAACACACACACAAAAAAAAAGTACAACGATGTCTCCAAACATGCAACTTCTCATTAAAAGTTGTGTTTAAAGTGCAATACTTGTAAAATACTCGACTAACTTCTGCTTCTGTAGAGCTTTGTGGTATTTGTGCATGTGTATTACACACAAATCACACACTGAACTTAATCTGGAGGACTGACGTGAAAAGGCCGAAACTTTATCACATCAACTGTCTTCAGATAGGCGCACTGTGTGTGTGTGTGTGTGTGTGTGTGCGTGTGTGTGTGTGTGCGTGCGTGCGTGTGTGTCTGTGTGTGTGCGTGTGTGTGTGAACAAACTGATTTGCGAGGCGTGAGCTCGCAGCTGATGATGAGGCGATATGAGCGCTCACCAGACTGTGAAATGTCTTCAGCCAGCAGTCAGGAACCGTCCAACGCCAGAGAGACAACAACATGGTGAGACTGTGTGTGTGTGTGTGTGTGTGTGTGTGTGTGTGTGTGTGTGTGTGTGTGTGTGTGTGTGTGTGTGTGTGTGTGTGCGGTGCTGAATCTCCTCCCTTATCTTTTATTCCTGTGGCATCTTCTCTTTGAAGTCTGCCGACAAGGACAAACCTGTTTTGTTTCCTCCTGTCCTGTCGGGTCGTCCTCCGCCTCCCCCTCCCCGAGAACAGACAGACAGGATTCACGATCCTGAACTCTTCCACTGTCCTTAAACTCAACCCTCGCCGTGCTGCACTGCAGATAACCTCGCGTAATTGGCAGCAGGGAAACATATTCCTGTTGGTATTAGAGGAAGTTTGAAACGAGGCGCGGGGGAGCTTTGATCGTCTGTAAACAGCTCCGCTCTTTATCACCCAATCACGTTATTGATTTAGATTTCTGCGTGGGACGCTCGGACTCTTCTCTGTGTGTTTCGTTTTGATCTCCGTCTTTGATTATCCTTTGTGTTTACCTCTCTGCTTTGTTTGGAGTGTTTGCTGCAGACTATGAATCCTCTTTTAAAACTAGAGATGCAGACTGACATCAGCTGTGAACATCGCCGACTCTTATCACGTCCCTCGACAACCTTCACTCACAACCTGTTGTCAATAAACGAAAGAGTCTCAGTGGACAAAGACAAACAGGGATCCATATCTAGATCTAATATCTGGTTTCTGGTGGGATTATCCAATGACATTTCTAAGTTCAAGTCCCTTTTCTTAGGACTTAGAAAAGGAGAATGTTCTTTGCTGACGATGGTCGGATGCAGATCTCATGAGTCTGGTATCCCACAGTGAAGTAAGATGTGTTGTAATGCAGAGGTCCGTAAAGTTTTACAATAACTCATGAAGAAAGGTTAAAGGTCACGTCTAAAATATCTTTTAATATTCTTTTTTTTGTCGGTATCTGACAAAGCGAGTCCTTTCCAATTAAATTAAACCCGATGACTGGACGGTTTCCTTCGTCTCTCCTCCGTTTCAGAGGACAAAAGGCCGCTGGATGAGTCTTTCACGGGTCGCTTGAGTAATTTCAGGCTCTGCACAGAAACACTGATTACATCTGGAGCTGCTGCTCTCTCTTTGTCTCTCTCTTTCTGATTTGGACTCTTGTGCGGTTCAGCAGCAGAGACGCTGCCAGCAGGAAACGTCTCGTCTGATTGTTGAGCATGTTTTCCAGCTGGTTGTTACCTCAGGGTGCCCGCCGTTACTGTCGAGGTGCCCTTGAAGTACGCATCCCCGACTCAACTCATCCTCATCAAAAATGGATTCAGGGTCACTTCAGTCGTTCCTCAGTAAAAACAGAAAATACCCTGATATCAAGCCCTCTGCTAGAAACCTCACACACATCAATAAACCTGTCCAGGCTTCTCCAGAACCTTGAAAAGATAAATCCATACCTTCATATTTTCAAAACTGCAACTCCTCTTCTCTGTAGTATCAATATGCCCATGACTGGTTTTAACAAACGACATCAGCTTCTCTTCACTGGCTTTCTGTTTGTTTCAAGGATTTTAAGATTTCACTGATCATGTTTAAAACCTGTCGGGGGTCTACATCGCCAGCAGTCTTTCTGTCCTCCCGAGTACCATACACCGTTTGTCCTCTGGGGTCAAAATGAAACCAAACTGCATGGTTTTACTTTTTATATCCAGCATAGTATAAATTCTGTGTTACACCTTTAACAATGAATAATAAATAACTTAAAAAATTTCCCCCTGGGATTATTAAAGTATTTTTGATTCTGATTACTCTTACTTCAGTCCATCCCATTACCACAAATTATTTCTTTTGTTTTGGAATTTGGGGTCAATAGACCTCGTTTGTATGAGTTGAGTTAACCCTCGTGTTGTCGACCCCAAGGACAACAGAAAGGTTAAATCCTCGGGCGGGTCACGTCTGGTTCTTCCGAGGTCGAGGCCCAAAACAACAAACGACCACGAGGAGACGAGGCTCGCTGATTCATTGAACTCTTTAAATTTTTTATATATTTTTATCTTGCATCTCTTTACCTTTTATTTTTATTTATTGCGTTTGTATCATTTCCTTTATGATCTTTCTGTTCATTGTTCTGCCCGTTTCTTTGGCATTCAATCTGTGATGTTGACCAGGCAGCCAGGGTCTGATACTCTGGAAAACACTTTGTAAACTCTAAAGTTTTTTTAAAAAAGATGCTATATAAATTAACTTATTATTATTAATATTTTATGTGCTCAGAGATGTATAAAGTACTGCAGTAATGGAGTGGAGTAGAAGTACAAGTGCTATATCAAAAAACTGACTTGAGTAGAAGTTGAAGTGTTCTTTAAACACCATACTTAAATAAAAGTACTAAAGTATTCAAAATGTTTTGTACTTAAGTATTGCAAGTAGAAGTATGTAAAAAAATTGCTACTCAAGTACTGAAAGTAAAAGTACAAGTACTGTTGTTTATATTATTTCAAATATTTATTAAGGCACAACTTCTAATGTTACAGTGTTACAATGTTCATGGTAGAGTTCTGTGATTTCCCATGGTCTGTGAATGCGTCTGAATGAATGCAGAGCGAGGGGGCGGGGCAGCAGGTGAGAGAGCGCACCTGGGTGAGTCAGGTGTATGACGTACGGCGCACGAGCGAGGTTGATGTGAGACCGGGACTGTTCAGTTGGTTTTTTGTCGTGGTTCCGGCCGACAGTCACCGAGTCCTGGAACCAAACCGTTCAGCAATAAATGCAGTTTGTTCAATATCGCCTCGTCAGAGTAACGACTCAGCACATGAAAAATGTATCCGAGTAAAAGTATTAAACTCATCAAAAATATGTAGTGCAGTAAAAGTGGAAGTTGGGGAAAAAAATAATACTCCAAAAAAGTACAGATACTGCATTTTAGTACTTAAGTACAGTACTTAAGTAGTTCCACTTCGTTACTATACATCTCTGCATGTGCTTTCTAAGCAATAACTGTCTAAGGAGACTTGATAAATTGATTAAATGTATTTTTCCACACTGTGTATAAACTGTCGTCGCTCCTGTAGCTGAGTCACTCCTGCTCTGCCTTTTTCTTGCAGATTTTTTTCTCTCCTCACCGTCGTGTTTTTTCCTCGTGGGACGACTCGGAGAGCTCTCCTCGTTTTCTTCAATTCATTAGCTCAGGAAAAAAAAAAAACTAATTTAGTGTGAAAAACAATGAGGAATCCACGCTGGATTGCTCATGCATAATATCTGCGTCTGCCAGTCTGAATTAGAAAAAAATAAAAAGGGATGGAAATTGATTCTATTGTTGTGAGTTGGGGCGTTAATGAACAGAGCCAACTACGCGTGGCAGCGATCGGGAAGATTTGATGATATTATTTCACGTGATGTTCGCAGGTTTATATTCGAAGCAGCTGTTATTTTGACAAACACCGTCTGTAACGTGAAAATATTTCTTGGTTGCTTCACGTTGTCTAAAGTTGCGTGAGCACTAAAATCAAAACTTCATCAAGATCCCCAAAACACGGCTGTAATCAAATACTTATGTGGCCTATAAGACTTCCTCTAACGTGCTGTGGCTGTGTGTAAAGTATCACCGTACATGGACTCGATTACGCCGCCGTCCTGAGGCGGCTCTGGTTGGTTTGCTGGATGTTATGAAATCTGTGTGATCATCTCCATGCCCGTCCACCCGCGAGGTGAAATAATGCGTTTTAACGCCGAGTGTCATGTCAGTGCAGTAATTTCTTACACATGTGCACTCATGATGTCATCCTGTGTTCCAGTCAAACAAAGAGGTTTGTTAGTTTCATTTGAAAACTTCCCTGTCAGTCGATACTTTCATGTCTTTATTACATTTTTTTTTTCGTAATTTAGTCCATATCCTGGAACTCCTGGATCATTTCAAACCTTCACCGAACGCTGTTGTTTTTTTCTCTGTGCAGCTTAATAATCAATCTTTGTATCCGTCTTTAGGAAAACTGTGGTCCAGAAGTGTGAAGGTGGCCTACAACCTGCTGCACAAACTGGGAACCAAACAGGAACCGCTCGTCAGACCTGGAGACCGGGTAAGTTATCCGATTGTTTCACAGGTAGCCAGTTTACCAAACCAAACCAAAGCATACTCGAACATGAATTGGAATCCAGAGACCAAAATGTTGTATTTCTCATTCATACGCAGATGTCTGTTTACAGAGATTACTGCACATGGACAGATTTCTTCAGTAGAAAGTAGTTTGGATTATTGCTGTTTTTCAAATCTAAAATCTGAAATTTTGATCCAAACAAAGAAAAAACAAACTCTCAGCGAGGCTTCACACCACCAAGGGTGATTAAGAAAGTTTTTATTTTTGGTAATTTGGGTTATCTGACACCTTTATTAAAGTCTGTGTAATGTCAAATTAAATGTTCTGAGTTTGTCAGACCAAAGAACAAAGTGTTATTAACCACCCAGACAAATTTAAATGATTAAAAATATCAACAACTTTATGAAATCAGGTGTCAAAATCAGGTAGAAATGAATTCTCAGCTCCAGGACTGTGTAGATCTCTATCTCTCTGCTCAGGGTGGCCTCAGCGTGTCATCGAGACACCCTTTAAGGACCGCCCACAAAATCCTGAGACTGAAAACTGGTGAAAAACTGTTTGAACCTCTGACTCCACATTTTAGTGATATATCTTTGGTCAACCTTGGTCAACTTTAGTCAACCTTGGTCAACCTTGGTCAACCTTGGTCAACTTTAGTCAGCCTTGGTCAACTTTAGTCAGCTTTGGTCAACCTTGGTCAACTTTAGTCAGCCTTGGTCAACCTTGGTCAACTTTAGTCAGCTTTGTTCAACCTTGGTCAACTTTAGTCAGCCTTGGTCAACCTTGGTCAACTTTAGTCAGCTTTGGTCCACCTTGGCCAACTTTAGTCAGCTTTGGTCCACCTTGGTCAACCTTGGTCAACTTTTGTCAGCCTTGGTCAACCTTGGTCAACTTTAGTCAGACTTGCTCCACCTTGGTCAACTTTAGTCAACCTTGGTCAACTTTAGTCAGCCTTGGTCAACCTTGGTCAACTTTAGTCAGACTTGCTCCACCTTGGTCAACTTTAGTCAACCTTGGTCAACTTTAGTCAGCTTTGGTCAACCTTGGTCAACTTTAGTCAGCTTTGGTCCACCTTGGCCAACTTTAGTCAACCTTGGTCAACCTTGGTCAACTTTAGTCAGCTTTGGTCAACCTTGGTCAACTTTAGTCAGTTTTGCTCCACCTTGGTCAACTTTAGTCAACCTTGGTCAACTTTAGTCAGCTTTGCTCCACCTTGGTCAACTTTAGTCAGCCTTGGTCAACCTTGGTCAACTTTAGTCAGCTTTGGTCAACCTTGGTCAACTTTAGTCAGCCTTGGTCAACCTTGGTCAACTTTAGTCAGCTTTGGTCAACCTTGGTCAACTTTAGTCAGCCTTGGTCAACCTTGGTCAACTTTAGTCAGCCTTGGTCAACCTTGGTCAACTTTAGTCAGCTTTGGTCAACCTTGGTCAACTTTAGTCAGCTTTGGTCCACCTTGGTCAACCTTGGTCAACTTTAGTCAGCTTTGGTCCACCTTGGCCAACTTTAGTCAGCTTTGGTCCACCTTGGTCAACCTTGGCCAACTTTAGTCAGCTTTGATCCACCTTGGTCAACTTTAGTCAGCCTTGGTCAACCTTGGTCAACTTTAGTCAGACTTGCTCCACCTTGGTCAACTTTAGTCAGACTTGCTCCACCTTGGTCAACTTTAGTCAACCTTGGTCAACTTTAGTCAGCCTTGGTCAACCTTGGTCAACTTAAGTCAATCTTGGTAATTTAGACATTTCAGTGATATATTGTTCTTCGTCGTCTTTTCACATGTTTTCAGCAACTATTGTCCAACATATTAAATGTGTTTGGAAATAAATCTTTACACAGATTTTAACAGAAGTGAACAAACGTGACCTCTTCCTCTGTCGTCTCTTTGGTTTCCTTTACTTTTTAAACATCACATGGCAGCCGGGTTAAAAAAGCAATAAAGCAGTTTGCTGACACCTCTCAACATTTTTGGGCACGGACTAAAAGTCCTTGGCGACTCGACACATGGCCGTTACTCAATGTTTTAAAAATGGATGTGTGTTAGTCCTTCCTTCCTTTGCTGTCAGTGTAATCATCTCCTCACACTCAGGGCCACACTCAGCCCAGCTCTCCACACATGTAATAGTCCCACATGTGTCTGCTGCCATGCGACAGCCTCTAAACTCTCTGTTCCCCCTCGTCGCTCTTTCATCTTTATTTTAAGCTCAATTTCCCGCTCAGCTGGAGACCAAGTTAAGATGGGCTCGATGCCAGTGTGTGTTTTTATGTATCTCAGCCGGAAGGTTGTGTGTTTTAATTACCATACAGCTCCCCCTTTCTTCCAATTACAAACTGGTATTTTTCACAGTTTTACTGGAGTTATAATAAGTAATAAGAATGAGTCTTACAGGATGATTAGAGAAATGAGTTTCACTGAGCGAGTGTTTAAAAGGCTGAGGAGATTTAATTACACTAAGAAATGATGCAGAGCTTGTTATTTCATGAAAATACATTAGAGGTTGTGTAATTGTATGTGGAAAAAACAAGCTCGCTGTTTCGGGGAAACAAGCCTGGTGAAGAAATCAAATCTGGTTTGGTTTTTTTTTTCATTTATGTATCAATTCGAGTATTTCTAAATAGTTTCATAAAGTATGACATGCTCCGACGTTTTCTCAATCCCTCAGGACGCCACGTTAATCCATGAAAACAAAAAGTTACGACCACAACCAGAATTAAACATCCTGTTTGACCAATCGTGATCAGCGTCAAGTAGAGAGGCTGCCGCGTAACGATGATTAGTTTTAAAGCAAAATTATTTTTTTATTTATAAATAATGCCAACGTAACCAGAACCTTGGAGTCTAAAGGTCTGACCAAAAGAAAGAAAAAAGGATGGAGGAATTCCCCCACCTAAACTATCAAAACATTGTGTGACTAAGGCTGGGCGACAGACCGCCATCCTTAAACAAAGAGCAAGTGAAGCTAACTGCTGCGATCAGAAGGCTGCTTTGTTCAGAGACAGAAAAACATTCCTGATTATTTTATCTTTAAATATATATTCATGTGTTTGTTTTATTTTGAAGTTAAATAATCCAAAACCAGATGAACATCAGAGCCAAGTTATCCTCAGGAGAAATCTACTTTGGTTAATTAAAAATTATTAAACAGACCAGCATTTGTCCATCCATCCATCCATCCATCATCCATTCAACCATCCATCCATCCATCTATCCATCCATCCAACCATCCATACATCTATCCATCCATCCATCATCCATCCATCCATCTATCATCCAACCATCCATCCATCCATCATCCTTCTATCCATCATCCGTCCATCCATCATCCGTCCATCCATCATCCGTCCATCCATCATCCATCCATCCATCATCCGTCCATCCACCCATCATCCATCTATCATTCATCCATCCATCAATCCATCCATTCATCCATCCATCATCCATCTATCCATCCATCCATCATCCATGCATCCAACCATCCATCTATCCATCCATCTATCCATCCATCTATCCATCCATCATCCATCCAACCATCCATGCATCCAACCATCCATCATCCATCCATCTATCCATCCATCTATCCATCCATCATCAATCCATCCATCCATCATCCATCCATCATCCATCAATCCATCTATCCAACCATCCATCCATCATCCATCTATCTATCATCCATCCATCCATCCATTATCTATCCATCCATCCACCATCCATCCATCCATCATCCATCCATCCATCCATCCATCCTGATGTGTTCTCAGGCCAGATGGGCTCTGTAGTCCCTCCGGCAGGTTCTGGATCTGCCCCAGGGTCCTCTGCTAATTGGCTGTGGTCAGAATCCCTCCAGAGGAAGTACCTTCAACTCTGAGTCTCTGAATCTCTGCTGGAAAATGTTGGATTGCTCCCTCTGGGTTGGAAACGAGTTGCTGCCTGAAGCGATGGAGTTCAAGTATCTCAGGGGTTTTGTTGATGGAGCACGAGCTGGACAAAGCTCTCAGTCTACGTTTCAGACTCACCCACTCTTCATGTGAAAATGAAAGGAATGTCAACTCTGTCACTGAGCCATACCGTCGTTAAGTGGTTTAATACAGTTTCACATTGCTGAGTCTCTTCAGCTCCATGCACACACTCCTCCACTCTGACTCGTATCATCCACGGATGAAACCCGAACGGCTCCAATGAGACCGGCACATGTCAACATTAGTCCCGTTAAAGCGTCATTACGCCGCTCTCATTCACTCAGGTGCACTTAGCGTATATGGCCCACACACACTCACATGCAGTCAGTGCTGTACTGTATATGAAAGCTATTAAGCAGCACTTAAGCTGGGTGGGTGGAGGTGGAGGGGGGGGTTCACCATTATCATCACAACATGCAACTGGAGCCAAACTGGATCCAACATGGCTGAGCAGGAGATAAAGGCTCTGCTGTGACCTCATAGAAACATCTTGGATCTGGTTTGTTCATGTTCCTGGATTCAAGATGGCAGAAAATATTTTTCAGATGTGCTCTCATGGAGTCGATACGAGCTTTGGACGAATCAGCAACAAGGAGGAATGCAGAGCTCAAATCAACTCACCGAAATATTATGAGCGGGAAATTAAAGCATCTCCAACGTCACCAGACTTCATCGACAAATACATCATTTTGCTATGGCGGTATCTGGTCCACTGTGTTTGTCTCTTGTGTGTTTATCTGTTAGTTGCTGTGGATCGAGGCGACAGTAGACTAGCAGCTCTCGAGTCTGACGTGATAAAATTATGTTTTTTGTCAATGGAGTCTGGTGGCTGCCCCCCATCCGCCATCTACTGGTACAAGATAATACACTTATCATTAATAAACCCTCCTTCAAATAAGTATTTGTAGTTTTACTCTGTGTTTATTTACCTTTTTTCACATTTAATTGTTCTGATTTTCTCGTTTACATCTGAAGGCTTGTTGTCATACTTGCTGCTGTTATATAACAGATTTTGGCAGTTTAGCGTGACCTTGCTGTGCCAGTAAATCTGATTAAGCTGAAGTGAAATGAGCTGAAACAGAAAGGAAGATGCTGAAGAGGGATAAACAGAGAGATAAACTCGGCCAGGAGAGGAGGAGGGGAGTTAAACAGTGTACAGCAGACTGACGAAGCGGTAACAGCAAAACAAAAGCAGGAAAAGCGTCGAGGGAGAGGAAGAGCGAGCGAGAGACAGTGACCAGACTCCCCCTGAAAGATTCAGCTTTCTTCTTCTCTGATAAGAGGCGGAGCGTCTGGCTCTCTGGCGACAGTCCATATCTCTGATCACAGTTTGTTTTACTCTTTGCCGCTTCGCCTTTCTGTCCTGTCGTGAAAGACAAAAAGCTTCAGTGATGGCACAGATGGATGACAAATGAAATCTAAAAAATCTGAATGAATGAATGTGGAAACATAATGAAGCAGATGCCACAAAGGTCTGTGGAGGTTTGAGGTGGAACGACGTCTTATGATGGGTTTTCCTTTCATGCATCAGTCGTCTGTATATTTCAAATACAATCCCAGGATTAACAGACAGAGATACATCATCTGCTAACTCGTCTCTCCTTACAGGTGGCTCTGGTCTTCCCGAACAACGACCCCGCTGCCTTCATGACGGCTTTCTACGGCTGCCTGCTGGCCGAAGTCGTCCCTGTGCCAATCGAAGTACCACTGACCAGGAAGGTGAGCTTTCACGGTTCACAACTTTAACCAGGATGCGTCAGAAATCCAAATTATGTGACCTACCTTTCGGAATAAAACTTTATTGTTCTTTGCAAATATATACTCAAACAAAACACCTGTTGGGATCAGTCCTCAGGTAAACTGGTTCATTGGTAATAGTATCAGATTGGGTATGATCGATCGTCTCTGCAAAACTAACACTGAGTGTCCGTGACCTTCGACACCTCAGGCAGCACAGGCTGCTTTAAAAAATCCTCATGATTGTATTAAAGGATATTAACACATGGACTCAGGAACATCAGCACAGTTCATGTCTGCATCTACATTACAAATGAAGTTCAGACTCGACCATGCATAGAGAAAGACACACTGTTGACTTCTCTGGACCAGAACATATGAGACGTTTCATGGACGCCGTGTCCTTCAGACTGAACTTTGATTTCGGGATTTAGGCTTGTACCCCCCTCATGTATGTACATTACATATGACAAACACCTCAGTATAATGCAATTTAATTAAAATGAAGTCTTTGTGGTGCAAGTCTTAGAAACCAAGTAAGAAAAACATCAAACTGAAAGGACGAATAAATGGTAACAAACAGAAATAAAACACAGCAAATGAAGTTTGAAGTGTTTACAGCATGTAAATCAGTTATACGTGTGTGAAAGTCCAACAAACGTCCCTCAAACACAAACCGGTGTCCTTCAGTTCTCTCAGTTTGCGTTAGGTGTGCAAACACAACCCGACACTTAAACTTTGTGTTTATATCCAGCTGATTTGCCAAAATAAGATGATTTATCAAGAAGGAAAGTGACTTTTTGCTTCCCGTCAAACAGCATCAGTGGGTTGAAAAGAGGACTCGCAGCAAAGCGAGGCTAATTCACACCAGTCAATGGAGCTAATTTCCACCGGGGGGTCGTATTAAAAGTATGAGTCATCACAAGGCGCAGTGGTTTGAGTCATGGTGCAGAACAGAGGACAATGAGCTCTGCCGAGGTGTAATCAGAGCCAAATGTCTCTGAAGAAACATCCCTGCTGTTGTTGAAGTCGGTTTCTTTGAGTCATAGTTTGGATTGGCTGTCACGGAGAGCTCAGAACGTCCTCGGGGACGAAGCGGGAGGGCCAGAGTTAGTGCCGGAGTCGGCAGAGGTATGAGTTTTGGGGGGTTTCTGCAGTTAAATGCATTTACTGGATTACAAAGACAATGACAGAAAAGATGCATTACAGGATAAAAAATGGATAAGAACATCAATAAATGAGTGGAGAAGAAAGCAAACTGCAAACTCTTGAAACTCTTAAATGATTTATCATGTTTTCATTTGCAGAACAACTCGTTGAAGCACGCTGGCACAGAACAGGGAGTTGCTGTCTGTCTGAATGCTACACATGTATCATCTGTTGTTATGTTTGCAGTACTGTTGGTGGAGGCTGAAGCTCCTCGCTTAAAGTTTTTGTGCAACATCTTCAAGACTAGTCTGTGTTTATGTCATCAGTTAGTGCACCGAATATCACCCAGTGTTTATCTACGTTAGCCAATGGATATGTCCACAATATGGACGTAACGATACACTCAACTCACGACGATTCGAGTCACGATTTTTTGTTCACGATACGATTTTTTAAAATCAAAATGAGCTACAGACAAATTATGACCAAATTCTTTACAGAAACTCTCAAACAGTTTGTGTTCTCTTATAAAAAGTGCAGCTTACATCTTAAACAATAGAACTCATGACAGATATCTGCTTTCTTTAGAAACCGTCTCACAGTAAACTGCTGTTAACTGCTGTGATGTGCAGTTTTCCTCACGAGGCGTAACCAGGCTCTAAATTAACTTTTCTGATCAGCAGCCAATGTGGCTGGTAAGTTTTGTACATAACGATAAAATAAAAACATTAAAACTTGCAGCAGCACGCGTCAATTTCCACAGAGCACCTCGAGCGGGCGGAAGCCAAACACAGAAAAAGCAAAGAGAACCCGGTGGATTTTCAAAATAAAATACCCTGTGCAAACTGCCAGTCGTAAAAAACAGACAAACTAATTAACTACGTAGCATATTTACACATGTAGAAGCATGTTTAGAAGAACATACACCGGGAAAATGTCCAAATCTGAGCAGGTAAACAAAGTCTGGTGGGCTGAGCTCTCTCGCTCCTGAAACTCTCCCGGTGGGTTTGAAGTCGCGTGCAGGACGGACCAAACACGCCACGCTCACGCAACGCGCCGGGAAGCCTGTTTGACCAGTGAGAGCACGCGCTGTGTGGGTTCCCATTCAACAAGAATCGCGATTCATTTCATTTCTGTCAACCGATGCGAGTCGTCACGCATTTGTACCGATTTTTAATCGTGTCATGATGCATCGTTACATCCATGCAGAAGCTGCTACCTGACAAAAGTTATGTGTTGTCAAAACGTCTTTTCTTCTGTTGTTACTAAAACCTGCTGGGCCTCCATAAAGTCATTTTTCATTTTAATTCTTTCCAAATAAAATCCTGACCTCAAAGAGATTTATTCCACTTTTACAATTCCACATGTTTGAGATTAAAATGGGTCATGGGGAGCTGTAATATGGAGCCATGTAAAGTATCTCCTGCAGTGAGTTTGTGACAGATACAAGATGAATCCGGCATTAATGATACATTTCTAAATCATGCAAAGGATATTAGGAGACAACA
>CM014089.1:3719508-3784508 GCA_004119915.2 Collichthys lucidus
ACCTATAGTGTTTTATCAGATCAGATGTTCAGACATGAGAAAGGACTCTAAGAGTGAACATTCACACATTTTTATGAAGTCATTAGTAGCTGAGCACGTTGATGTTTTGGATGCTTGTCCAAACGCTGCAGATGTACTTCTGTTATTAGACAATATAATAACTTGGAAACGGCGTAATGAGTCGGGAAAAATGTTTTATTTTAAAAATCCCACCTTGGATGCCTCACAGCAAAGTTCTCGGTCCAAACCGACCGATGAAGTGAAGCAAAGATCTCAAACTGTTTTGTAACCAACAGATTGTTGTGGCTTCTTCTGGACACACAGTGAATGTGAAAGTAACTGATCCTCTAAACCAGGGGTCGGCAATTAAGTTTGGACCCGGGCCAATTTTTTGTCTGACTGCACTGTACAAAATGCGTGTAACAAGGTGTATAAAAGTGTGTGGTTAGAGGTTTTACGGCCTTAAACGCCCACTGCGTCTGTCATGAAACAGTCAACCTGCCCTAGCAACCTGCCGTAATTAATGTATACAGCAGCGCAGATCTGCCGACCTTGTTTGGTTTTGTTTTTTTCATTTAATGAAACATATTTGTTCACGTTGTCCGTTGCAAGAGGGACACAGGACACTTTTATTTTCCACAGGTTACAGCGCACGCACGTGCCAATTAGCGTTCCAACCTGTGCGTCAAGTAAAGAGGCTGCGAGGATGTTCTGGCTGCTGTTTTGTCACGTTACTTATCAGCTACTTTTCAATAAATGTTCTAAAATCTGTGGAATTGTTGTATTTTGAAGGGAAACATGAGGTTTAAAAGATATATTTAAAAAAAATATATATATATATATTAAAATAAATCAACGTCATCTAGCGGGCCAGATATAATTGATGGCGGGTCAGTTCTGGCCCGCGGGCCGCTAATTGCCGACTTCTGCTCTAAACAGTTCATTCCCTCTGCAGTCTCTCTGCTCTTGTTCTTACACAGTTATTTATTGACTCTCACACATTTAGCTCGCTTGTAACATTTTATCTGTATGTTTGTGAGTTTCTGTTGTTGTGTGAAGCTGCTGTAAACAAACTGTGGGATTAATGAAGCTGTTTTTAAATCTGGAGTTCTGCAAACTAACTTTCAATAAGTCGGTTCTGGCTGTTTGCACCACGTCACTTTATCAGTTTTAAGTCCGACCCGGTACCAGGCGTTAGGAAGAATCGTCTCTGTGAATGTGCACACAGCTCACTGTCTGTCTGTCTGTCTGTCTGTCTGTCTGTCTGTCTGTCTGTCTGTCTGTCTGTCTGTCTGTCTGTCTGTCTGTCTGTCTGTCTGTCTGTCTGTCTGTCCAGTATAAGACCTGTAAGGACGGCAGCGTCCTCGGCGTGACGGTGATGAGGATAGCCATGCTCACACACTGCCAGGCCCTCACGCAGTCCTGCTCATACACAGAAGGTAACACACACACACACACACACACACATACACACGCACACACACACACACACACACACACACACACACGCACACACACTTCAGACTTCCTGTGTTTTAAATAACGCGTCCGTCTCTCGTCCTCCAGCTGAGACCATAGTGAATGTATTAGACTTCAAGAAGGATGTCGGACTGTGGCACGCCGTCCTGACCGTAAGACACACACACCTTCACCTCAGTCACTTCATGCTGACACACGTTTTACCTTCATCGTCTCTCACTCTGCTCTTTTCTCTCCTCCGCCTCTCTCTCTCTCCGTCAGAGTGTAATGAATATGATGCATGTCATCAGTATTCCCTACGCCCTCATGAAGGTCAACCCTCTGTCCTGGATCCAAAAAGTCTGCCAGTACAAAGGTAACCGAATACTTTCAAAATAAAAGCACCCTGTGTTTTTGTGATCCAGCAGAAATCAGTTTCACGGCACAGAAACAGAGCTCTCTGTTTGAGTTCGACTCCACTGACTGCGTTTCATTAAACTGATGTTTGTGTGTGTTTTCCGTGCAGCTAAGGTGGCGTGCGTGAAGTCGCGGGACATGCACTGGGCTCTGGTGGCCCACCGGGACCAGCGAGACATCAACCTGAGCTCCCTGCGCATGCTGGTGGTGGCCGACGGTTCAAATCCCTGTAAGAGCTCACTCACTCAGTCCTGTAGATGCAGTAAAGGTCATTGAAAAACAGAAGGGTTCATCCTCTGGGGACCACGGATACTCAGAGAAGCCAGATGTTCTTCCTCTGCTGACAGATGTGTCACATTTAAACATTTTATGCTGCCTGAAAATGTTGAAAGAGCGCCGAGGCTGCTTCCGCTTTGTCTGCGCTGACTTTTTAAATTGTGTCTCTCAGGGTCGATCTCGTCCTGCGACGCCTTCCTCAACGTCTTTCAGTCTAAAGGTTTGAAGCCAGAGGTCATTTGTCCCTGTGCAAGCTCCCCCGAGGCCCTCACTGTAGCTATAAGGAGGTACACACACACACACACACACACACACACACACACACACACATGCCTTTTTATTGGTGCGTGCACATATTGAGACACACACACTGCTGACTTGAATCTACAGTTTGATTTTAAAATGATATTGTGATTTTACGTGACATGTATTCATTTTACTTCCGCGACTTTCTGTTCTTATTCAAACTCTCGACTTTAAACTTCGACCTCTTTCATCGTCACGCTGTATTTTTAAACGGAGGCGGCTTCCGTTCACGTGTCGGCTGCAATCTTCGCTTCACGCTCTTAATTATGACACTGTGTGTGTGTGTGTGTGTGAGTGTGTGATTTAAAGTTTGGGTGTGTTTGTAATGAAGCCGCTCACACACTCAAACATGCACGCGTGGATTTGTGAGGACCCTCCTAATCCTGACTTTAACCTCAGTTTATTTTTAACCTTAGCCCTAATTTCCATAAAAAACAACCAGATGTTGACTGGAAAAAAAACTCACCCTCCCAGAATATCTTTCTAAAGTTGGCCCCTCTTTGGAAAAATGTCCTCACTTTCTAAAAAATAAACTTATTTGTGTTCTCTCTCCTGCAGGCCTGTGGAGGAAGGCAGCACGCCTCCCGGCCGCGGCGTGTTGTCCATGCAGGGTCTGAGTCACGGCGTGATCCGGGTCGACTCGGAGGAGAAGCTGTCCGTCCTCACGCTGCAGGACGTCGGCTCAGTCATGCCCGGAGGTGAGATGGACGGTGCAGGGTCCTCGCCCTGATCCTGATCCTCCAAACACTCACATCAAGCTGTCGGAGGTTCTGGAGCTTGACTTGATTATTTAGCACTTTCTAATCTTTCTAATCAGCTGGAGTTAATTTTTCAGATTCATATTTTACATTCGATCAGATAAATGTGTAAAATTCCCAAGAAAACAGTTTTGTTTCATTAAAATATCAGAATTTATTCAACCTGCAGCAAATTTTCATCATTTAACTTCAGTCCTTTTGGTTTCCTGTCCTCTAATACTTTTACTTCATGTACAATCTTAAATTATTCCCCCATATTTCTGCATCGTTTAACACAGGAAACTTGCTTCTCTCTGTCTGCAGCTATGATGTGTGTGGTGAAACCAGAAGGCGTCCCTCAGCTCTGTAAAACCGACGAGATCGGAGAGCTGTGCGTTTGTACGGTCGCCACGGGAACCTCGTATTACGGTCTAGCCGGCATGACCAAGAACACGTTCGAGGTGAGAGTGTGGATCTGTTTTTTATCTCCTGTCGTGTTTTGTTGTCACCTCTTATTTTATTTTAATTTATTTTTTTTTAAACTCAGGTCTTCCCCACCTTCAACACCGGAGCTCCCATCAGTGAGTTCCCCTTCACCAGGACCGGCCTGCTCGGGTTCATCGGACCCGCAGGTCTGATCTTCGTGGCGGGGAAGATGGACGGTCTGATGGTGGTCGGAGGGCGTCGGCACAACGCTGACGACATCGTGGCCACGGCGCTCGCGGTGGAGCCGATGAAGTTTGTCTACAGGGGCCGGTGAGAGTTGATGCATAAACATGTTGGATGGAGTCATAGTTTCATGTTTTGTCTTAGCATCACTGCTCCGTCCTGCAGAGACGCTTCATGTCTGACGAGCGTCTGTTCCCTCGATTTTCTCCACGAGTGTTCACTCTGTGACACCGATAACCGGCTGCAGTATTCCCGCTCTGCGATGTTATCGAGCTCTAACAGCCACGTCGTGTTTGTGTTTCAGGATAGCCGTGTTCTCCATCACCGTGCTTCACGACGAGAGGATCGTGGTCGTGGCAGAGCAGCGGCCCGACTCCACCGAGGAAGACAGCTTCCAGTGGATGAGCCGAGTCCTGCAGGTATGCACAGGTTTTATATATGCAGTATATAAAGCCTGATGGATCTCCTTCCTCTGCTGCACTGGCTCAGCTTAAATATGTACAAACACTGGAAACATAAAAAATAAAACACGAGTGCCCGCTGCTTTAACCAACCCCACGAGGAGACGCA
The DNA here is from genome assembly GCA_004119915.2 of Collichthys lucidus. Taxonomy (NCBI): domain Eukaryota; kingdom Metazoa; phylum Chordata; class Actinopteri; family Sciaenidae; genus Collichthys; species Collichthys lucidus. Next base: position 3,723,942 of record CM014089.1, read on the forward strand.
GTTAAACCGAGTCCATAAACCGGACTGATGAAGAGGAGCCGTGTGTTGTAAAGGAGGACAAACAGGACACTGCGTGTTGTTGTTCTACGACAGATGCTTGGCAAACGTTGGCCGGTGATTTCAGATGCTGCTTTCACGACCTTATTAAACACGAACGCAGCATCTCTGCCTGTGGTTCGTTAAACTTCCCGAGTTATTGCAGAAAGAACGACGGTTTTGTCATTAAGAGAAGAAGACATGAGGGGCCCAGATACCAGAGCACCAAACGTGGATTCATCCGCTGCAGAAAGTAGTCCCAAACAAAGGCACTGTTCCCTCGTGTCACTCAGCTTTACAGGTTTTATAATAACTGCATCTATCATCATCTGTCTTAGATTGTAACAAAGACCAACATCCGTCTACAATTAGTCTAAAAACATCGACGTTTACGACCAGCTGATAATAAACCTGATCAGCCGCCGTCAGTAATCAATACACAGCCAATAATCAAGCCAATAACGTCAGACAACCTCATCGTACTTAACGGTTACCTAGTGTTTCTGTAGCGTTGACAGAACGTTCCAAAACAAACATATTATCAGTCTGAAGTCAACTAAAGCTCCCTGCGCTGTCCCTTTAAGAAATATGGCACCTGAACAATTCATTTTACCTGTCCGTAAAAAAACAGAAGCACGTAACTTTACAGAACTCGTAAAACTTGACCAGCGTTATTTCAGCGTTATTTCAGCGTTAGACAAACGTTATTTCAGTGTTAGACAAGCGTTATTTCAGCGTTATTTCAGCGTTATTTCAGCGTTAGACAAACGTTATTTCAGTGTTAGACAAGCGTTATTTCAGCGTTAGACAAGCGTTATTTCAGTGTTAGACAAGCGTTATTTCAGTGTTAGACAAGCGTTATTTCAGCGTTATTTCAGCGTTAGACAAGCGTTATTTCAGCGTTATTTCAGCGTTAGACAAGCGTTATTTCAGTGTTAGACAAGCGTTATTTTAGCGTTAGAAAAGTGTTATTTTAGCATTATTTCAGTGTTAGACAAGCGTTATTTTAGCGTTATTTTAGTGTTAGACAAGCGTTATTTCAGCGTTATTTCAGTGTTAGACAAGCGTTATTTTAGTGTTAGAAAAGTGTTATTTCAGCGTTAGACAAGTGTTATTTCAGTCTTAGACAAGCGTTATTTCAGTGTTAGACAAGCGTTATTTCAGTGTTAGACAAGCGTTATTTCAGTGTTAGACAAGCGTTATTTCAGCGTTAGAAAAGTGTTATTTCAGCGTTAGACAAGTGTTATTTCAGTCTTAGACAAGCGTTATTTCAGCGTTAGACAAGCGTTATTTCAGTGTTAGACAAGCGTTATTTCAGTGTTAGACAAGCGTTATTTCAGTGTTAGACAAGCGTTATTTCAGTGTTAGACAAGTGTTATTTCAGTGTTAGACAAGCGTTATTTCAGTGTTAGACAAGCGTTATTTCAGTGTTAGACAAGCGTTATTTCAGTGTTAGACAAGTGTTATTTCAGCGTTAGACAAGCGTTATTTTAGTGTTAGACAAGTGTTATTTCAGCGTTAGAGAAGCGTTATTTCAGTGTTAGACAAGTGTTATTTCAGCGTTAGACAAGCGTTATTTCAGTGTTAGACAAGTGTTATTTCAGTGTTAGACAAGTGTTATTTCAGCGTTAGACAAGCGTTATTTCAGTGTTAGACAAGCGTTATTTCAGTGTTAGACAAGCGTTATTTCAGCGTTAGACAAGCGTTATTTTAGTGTTAGACAAGTGTTATTTCAGCGTTAGAGAAGCGTTATTTCAGTGTTAGACAAGTGTTATTTCAGCGTTAGACAAGCGTTATTTCAGTGTTAGACAAGCGTTATTTCAGTGTTAGACAAGCGTTATTTCAGTGTTAGACAAGCGTTATTTCAGTGTTAGACAAGCGTTATTTCAGCGTTAGACAAGCGTTATTTCAGTGTTAGAAAAGTGTTATTTCAGTGTTAAACGAGCGTTATTTCAGTGTTATTTCAGTGTTAGACAAGCGTTATTTCAGCGTTAGACAAGTGTTATTTCAGTGTTTAATACAATATTAATACAATATAACTTTTCATGATGAAAAACTGCCAAACCATGACAGTAAAAGACACGACCTTTATTTACACGCCGTGTTTTATATTCGACACTGTTAATTCTACAGTAAAACACTGTGATATTTAAAGCCGTGTTTTACTCTCATGGTTTTTTTTACAGTGTACCCGGTTTCCTGCTTCCTGTTTGGTGCTGAAGCGAGCGCACGAAGCAAAAATATTAAACGTTTAATTTTATTGGAACGGCGCGGTGAGAAAAAGTTATTTCCACCTCAGCAGCCTCTTTATTTCACGAGCTTAGCTGATTATCCTGTGACCAACTCACTGTTGATGTTCGGCGGCTTGCTCCCTCTCTGTGATATTACTTCATTACAGATGAAACTGTATATTTGCGAGCTGTTTTTCAGCCTTCAGTAGGAAACAGTGCAGCTGTGAACCACAGGCAGAGCAGAGAGGCTGGAAAGTTTGGAGAGACGGGCTGATGTGTTGTTGTTTTTTGGTCTTTTGGTTGGATTCGTTAACAATAAGAAAAGTATTGAATAACAGCAGACTGATGCTTTAACACAAACCAGCTCAGAGAAACCGTCACACTGCAGACAGACACATTTTAACAGGCCGCCACACACACACCACATCTCAGTGTGTGTTACTGTACATTCACTCAACAGATACAATCTCAGTGTGAACTCGGCTCAGATCTCTGTAAGCCGGCGCGGAGACTGCGGTGAAACCATAAAAGCCGTCTGCGTTTTTACTGCTGCAGTAAAACCAAATCTCTCTTTATTCCTTCAGCAGCGCAGATGCAGCCCGGCTGCTTTTTTTCCGCTCAGCTCGTCTGGTTACGGACGCAGTCAGCGTTTATGATCGAGGCCGAGATGATGGGATGTGATGTGACGTTGTGTGACAGACACTGAAGACACATTAATGTTTGGTCGAACTCTGACAAAATACTGAAGATGAAGGGAAACGTACAGTCTGAAATACATTACACTTATATATGACGTTTATTAAATACTGACTGAAGTAATGTGATGAGGAATTATTGCTGTGATGGCTTAATTTAAATCTAATTTAACGTTCAGTCAATCAAAATTCAACCATTTCACTTAAAACAAAAACCTCGAAAACATCCTGATAACTTCATTTGATTCATTCGATTTGATTCAAGATTGATAGACAGCTGCATCATTAGTGTCGATAAATTGATACAAAATGCAATTTTTTTTCAAATGATGCTGCCTTTTTTTTGTGATTAACAGTTTTTATTTATTTATTTTTTATTATTCAACGATACAAAAACACAAATCCCCCCCGCCCCCCCTCAAACACACACCACCAACCATGCTGATCCTTTTCTGGTTACCAGCCTCCACCCCTGAGCTCCTTCATGTACAACTTCAACAGCTACCCTAACTACACTGATGAAGACATGATGCAAGATAAATTAAAAACAAAAATAGACACAGAAAATGATTCAAGGGGAAACCAATACGAGAAATAGAAAAAGCAAGCTCTGCATTAATGCGATATTCTGTTAACAGATAAAAAGATTAAAGTAACAATCACAAAATAAAATACACACAAAAACAAGAAGAAGCACATCTATATATATTTTTAGGAGCCTCTTAAATAAATTAAGTATTTGCCCCACTTTGCTTCATATAGATCCAGTCAGTTGTTTACATGACATTTTATCGAATGCTGCCACTCGTATTTGTCTACCAATCATTATACTGGTTTGGACAAAGCTTTTAATCAGTTTATTCTGTCCTGTCAGGACTGTATGATCACTCAAGACAAATAATCTAGATGATGCTGCTTTTTTTTATAATACATGAAACATTTTTTATTAACTTAATTCTTAATTATAAAAGTACAACCAAAGTGCTTCACAGTCATTCATTTAAGATGATCACATCAATATTAATTATCTTTATATCCACTCATTCATGTGTTCATCTTTTACTACCCGTGACCTGCAGCCTCCTCTTTGTTTTTAAGACATTCCCGTACGATTCTTCCGCCGGAAAGTGGAAGTAAAACTCATAAATCCTTTTTCCTGAGGTTTAACTCAACAATTATGTAACAATATAAGTAATAATAGCAAGTTTTTAGCAAGTGAAAGCAATAAAAGTATGATCTCAGAGTAATCTTACTTGTTGTTGATATCATTGCACGTTTTTATTTCTTTGTTGCACATTTAAACTTCTCTGAGTTTCCTGATGGACGCTGAAGTGAACCGTAGCTGCCGTTAGCTCACGTTAGCTCAGTCTGTCCCGTGTGTTTCTGACCTTTGCAGGCGATAGACGGCATCCATCAGGTGGGGGTGTACTGCCTGGCTCTGGTGCCCTCCAACACTCTGCCCAAGACTCCCCTGGGTGGCATCCACCTGTCAGAGACCAAGCAGCTGTTCCTGGAGGGGGCGCTCCACCCGTGCAACGTGCTCATGTGCCCGCACACCTGCGTCACCAACCTGCCCAAACCCCGGCAGAAACAACCAGGTAGAATATCGGCCGATACGAGATGGTGACGTGGAGCCGAGCATCCCGTCTCACTTCCTCTTCCTCTTCCTCTTCCTCAGAGATCGGTCCTGCGTCTGTGATGGTCGGGAATCTGGTGTCGGGGAAGAGGATCGCTCAGGCCAGCGGCAGAGATCTGGGTCAGATCGAAGACAATGACCAGGCAAGGAAGGTGTGTGTGAGATGGGGGGCGCTGCTGGTTTTCACCATCATGATCACCAACATCACACACACACACACACACACACACATGTTTCATTTGTTTGTCATCAGTTCACATATTCATTTATCATCGTGCATCATCGTTTGTGTGTCGCTTTGAGACTTTCTTTACAAAGAAGAAAAGATGCACGGTGTCATTTTCTCTCAGCTTCCGTCTCCACATTAAAAGACAGAGAAAAGAAAAAAGTGTGTCTCGATGCTTTGGCAGAAAGTCAGTGAAAAACAAAAGCCAGAGAACGCAGAGGATGGAAAATAAGAAACAGAGCTCACAGAAAAATCAGGCGTGAGGCGAGAGGGTGTGGACCGGAGAAAACACAGGAGAAGAATAAATGAAGTCGGGACAGTGATGTGGAGGAGGCGTGTTACTGACACAACTGATTTTCTTCTTCTCTCGTGCTGAAAATGTCATCAGCTCCAGCGGCCGCATGCGCTCTGTAGCCTCTAACGAGAAGAGACAGAGCCCAAATAACAACAACCTCCACCTCCACCGCAGCACGCCGGGAGGCTGCAGCAGCAGCAGCCGGTGTCATCGCGCTGCCAGTTTGTCTGAGCGTCACCAGGCAGACAAACGCTGATGAACCTTGTTACGTGCTGCAGACTAAACTCCCAAAGCCTGTGTCTGTTTATTAAGTTCAGGGTTCCCACGGGTGCTTGAATTCCTTGAAAATGCTTGAATTTCAATTCAGTGTTTTCAAGGTTGTGAAAATGCTTGAATTTTTTGTGAAGTGCTTGAAAATGCTTGAAATTTGTGTGATGTCTATCTCAATAAACCAAGAGAAAACAAAAATGTTTCCTAAGCGGCTACGCGTTTGATCCGATGCCTTTACATGCAGAACTCAGTTATCATACTCGCTTGGTGTTCTGCAGAGAAATAACAGTAGACTACTATCCACACCTGTTGGTCACTGTTATTGCGCTATGGTAGTTACACAATACACCGCTCACAAGCTGAGAATACAAGCCAATTCACAATTAGTTAAAAATCAAAACAGTCAATCTACCACCATATGAAATAATGCTAATTAGACCCATATTATTATGCCATACAGTGGCACCGCTGCGCTTCCCATGACCATCATGGCAAACACAACTAGTAGGCTACCTATTTAAAGGTGCTGGAAAAATGGAAAAACTGGTGCTTGAAGGTGCTTGAAAAGTGCTTGAATGTGTTCATGAAAAAGGTGTGGGAACCCTGTAAGTTGTTCAGGGAGTTTGAAAAAGTTGTTTGACGTTATCGATTCCTTTCTGTCTGTCTGCTTTGGCACGAGGCCTGAATGATTTACACGCTGCGTCATTAACCGCGTTTCCGTCCAAATGTGTCGCCAATTTCAAGAAATTTGGCAAAACGTTTGTTTTGGGACGCAGCAGCAGCGATCAGATGGATCCTGCAGAGCGAAGACTGATCAAACCTTCAACTCTTAAAGTTGCTACAACAATATTTTGGTCGTTCAGAGCTCCACGCGTTAATCAGCTCAGAGTTTCTGATTGAAAACAAACACGTGGAGCTCTGAACAAACTAATAGTAGCTCAGGCTGGAGCCAAAGAAGCTAAAAACCGGCATCAGTAAGAGAGGCGCTGATGATGATGTGGAGCCGAGAAAGAAAAACAACTTCTCTGCATCAAATCTGATGAATATAGGAGCTGTCGGTTTAAATACGTCGTTTTCTTTTACTGTCATTTTTTTTTATCTGTCTCACCACTGAGCCAAACGATGTTATCATAGGATTATAATCTGTTTTATGTCTTATAATATTATAGAATTCATCAAGTGGTAAACTAATATTCAAGACATTTTATTTGTGAGCTCAGGTCTGTTATTTTGTCTTTCCGATCAAACTTTTCTACGATACTTAAAATTCACGGAAACACGGCACCTGTTCACGTCTCAAACGTACGGAGACTCGCGTCGATGAGACGTCGGTCGACACGTCTGCCATGTTGTTCAGGTGTTGCGCCCTGAAAGTTGCTGTCTTCACCTCCGAGTTGACGTTATAGGATCGATATAAAAAGGGAGGAAGCATGAAGAGTCCCGAGGGAAGAATTCAGCTGTGAAACGTCAGGGAAGCTTTTCCTCGGGGAGGAAAGTGTTTGCAGGGATGAATCTGAGCTTTGCTCTGCTGCTTCCTCAGTGAATCTCCGTCAGTTTGTGGAAATGTTGCTGTTGGTTTTGGACGGTTGAACACCGACGGGCCTGATGCTTTAGAAACGATGACATCGTGTGTCTCATGTGCACTGTCTGAACCTGCAGACTAATCATGGGAAATACCTCCGTGTCAGCGATGGATGACGGAGCCGATGTTGCATCTAATCAAATATTTTGAGAAATCTGTTCTGCTGAAATGAAACTCGTGTTCCCGAGGCTGCGTGCCATAATTACAAGTCCAAACAGGGCGATGGTGTTGGTGGTGATTAGCTGATGTGTTCACTCCTCCGTGTTGAAATACGGTTTAATGGAATCTGGCAACTTTTTCTCAGCCGATGAAGCGTTGGGAGGTCAACGTTCCCGCAGAATGAGTCGGAAACGACGAGCGAGTTTGGTTTAATGTGTCCGCTGTCAGGAGGGTGAGCGTCGTTCAGAAATGAAATTCAGGACTGAATCTCGCCTCCGTGTGCTCTGAATGTCGATGAAGTTGCTTTCGTTGCTGTTGCTGCTTCTCCTCGTCAGCTCATTGATTCATGTCTTCATCTGTGTGTTCATGCATCCATCACCGCTTTGTACAACTCCACCTCCTCCTCCTCCACGTCCATCTCTGAAAACCAAGCCCTCTGTGTGAATGAGCTCCTCTTCCTCTTCAGACTGTTGATGCTGCTTTTGCGATTGTTTATATTGAAATGTCAAGTGTGTGTGTGTGTGTGTGTGTGTGTGTGTGTGTGTGTGTGTGTGTGTGTGTGTGTGTGTGTGTGTGTGTGTGTCCTCTCAGATTCCTCGTCCGATAACATTTATTTATCCGGATACGTCTGACTGAGCTCTGAGCGGTTGCACATCGACTCGGTTTCACGGCCTCTGCAGACTCTCCTCTGTGTTTCCACATCAGCTGCTCGGTTAATAGAAAACGACTGCGCCAGCTGGTTTGTTACACAGAACAATGTGGGAAGTAGTCATTGGAAAAGTACGGGCCAGGTGATTGGACCAATAAACCGATCAACGAACCGTCTAACGCGCCCGAGAGAGCAGAAGCATCTTCTCCGTCTTCAGCAGCCGCCGGTTTTGTTTTCCAGTTTCCAACAGTCACGTTGTTGCTCACACCACGTCTGGACCTCGCGCTGTAGCTGGCAGCAGATCCTCAAAGAGCTCGAACACAACGGCGAACCTCGAAAAACCTGGAAAGACGGATTCTCCCGTGAGCTCCGGTCTTGAAAAAACTGAACAAATCAAATTTTAAAAATGAAACTTGCTACGTTATTTCGTAACTCTGAAGATTCACAGTTCTTGCTCGAAGAGCTGCCGCGTTTCACCGACATTCAACAATCATGCACAACGAACTCATGATGTAGAGCCGAGCTCCAAAAGACATGAGACATTTTTGGAGGCTGGAAAAGAGAATGACATGTCAAACGTGACAGATAAATAAATGAATAAAGTCTGAGAGAGCAAGTGTACGTGAGGGTGGATTGTATTTTTTAATCTCAAGGTAGAAGAAGTCCTCAGGTCCTTTACTTTAACGTACTACGAGGAGGTTATGAAACACCATCAGTTTCATACAGTTATTCTTAAAAACTGAATGAAACGAGGAGGTGGAAACACGTCCACGTTTGTCCACAGGGGCCGCCAGCGCTCACTCCAGCGTCGTCGTTCTTTGCTTCCGATTTTCAAACTTCTGTTCTGGACGCGTCTGGTTTCGTACAAACGATCCGCTGTGATCGCTTTCTAAATAAACCCGTCAGGTGGTCGACGCCTCGAGTTTCAGAGAAGCGATCGTCACGTCTGATAACGACACGAGAGACGACGGAGCTGCGAGACTTCAAGTGCATTAACACGAGAATCCAACACCGACGCTCACAGACTTCACTGTACGAGAGCAGATTCCTATCTGACGTCTGGAATTTAAAGAGAGCAACACACACACACACACACACACACACACACACACACACACACACACACACACACACAGTAGCTCTTTGTGTTGGCGTGTATCATGCCCGGCCTCTGTCAGAGATAACGTGGTGTTTTATCTGCAGGCAGGTCCCAGTTTATTTTATCTCTGGAAGTTTAACCAGCGGTCACAGCAGCTCGTCCAGCACAAACCACTTCACGGACATAAATTAGATTCTGTGATGGTTAAAAACACAGAGAGTAGGAACCTGTGATGGTTCAGAAGTCAGGGAGCAGGAGGTTTGTGGATGGATGGAGGCGTCTAGTTGCTTTAGTTGCTGTCAAACTTTAGCGTTTATGTCGCTCTATGCTCTCTTCAAACAGCTCTTGTACCTCGTGGAGCACAGGACAGGTCAGTTTGTTTCTGTTTCTGTGTCTTCGAGTATTAAATGGTCACAGATTCACCGATGGCGCCTCCTTCAGGAGAACTTTGGGGTTCAGCATCTTGCCCGAGGACGCGATCGAACCATTGATCGACCGGCTCCACCTCCTGAGACACAGACGATAGTTCAGATGCAGATTTACGTTTCCGTTGATGAGGACGGCGACTCCCGTGTTCTGCCAGGTGACATGACGAGAGTCTGTTTGCTGTAACATGGTGACATTATTCCAAATACAGAGCGCACTTTAACTAAAACAAGTTCACCTGCATGCGGGTCCTCCTGATGGAAATCATGTCCACGTGTCGGGCGGCGCCAGAAGTTTTAAAGTCTGCACTCCTGATTTAAGATTTCAGGTTTGGTGGGAGCTGTTGAATCATTGCGTATCTCATGTTGCACAGTCAGATCATCTGTGACTCAGTGGTTATTCGGAGGCACCTGCTCGTTCATGTGTTCAGTCATGACGCTTTGGCTCCACGTCTCCGCCAAATGTTCGATTATGAAAGCGTGAGTCAGGAAACCGGAGAGGAAGCAGAGTTTAACTTTAATTCACTGTTCTGAAAGTTTTATGAAAGAGAATCAGCTGAGTGATGTTTCCATCAAAAAACTTCTTTAAATCTTTTAACCTAGAGAGAGTTTCAGTGCATGAAGCCGGCGGTGAGTAGACGAGAGTCGACTGCTCGAGTTTATTCGGTGAAACAGGAAACGTTGGCCGATGAAGAGCCGAGTGACGTGAAGAGTTCCCAAACAACAGAATCACCCAAATTAACAATCGTGATTACTGACGCATTAGTCTTCGTGACAGACTTCATCCTGTATGTAGAGGGAAACAAACTGAAATGTTGAAGGTCCCTTTAGTAACAATTTGGCAAAGATTTCTTTAACCTGGCATGTAGTAATCATTGTAATTCAGCAAACACAGAATACACCTGTACATGTACTGTACTGTATTCAGCACCAAGCAGCTCGCAGTCACAGCTACAGACGAGCTGCTGGATTATTTATCAGTTGAAGAGCCGCTGGGGGAGACGAAAGCTAAAAGCTGGGAGAATATTTAAACATGACTCCAAGTTCTTAATGAGTAAATAATCCTCAAGAACAACCTGAAAAATCAGAGCTGCAGCTTTGAAACTAACATGACTCGTCAGTAGTTTTGGGGTAATTACCAATTCTTCTGTTTTTATTAGTTTATTACCTCTGCATTAATGTAATGTACTTTATACAGCCCTTTACAACAGTCCTTTCAGTGTGCCAAAGTGCTTTACAGCAGATAATAAATATCGAGAACAATAGGTAAAAAACAAACAAAACAAAAATCGAATAAGAAATAATAAAAGTGTCGTCATACTACTAGGTATTAAAAACCATCCTCAATAAGTTGGTTTTTAGCCTGGATTTAAAAAGGCCCAGGTCAGAAACAAGACGCATCTCGACAGAGAGCTGATTCCAGAGTCTGGAGGCGGCGACGGAAAACGCTCGGTCACCCCAGTGTTTATATTTCATGTACATAGTTGTAAATATAGTAACATAGTGGTGTATATCTTTTTTCTAGTTTATTTATTTTTCTAGTTTTGCTATTTCTATCTTACATTTTATTTATTCTTCTTTTCTATCTTATTTTCTTTTTATCCTTTTGAGTGTTTTTTTGCACAGTCGCGACAGTCACCTTCATTTCACTGCCATTGTACCTGTACTTTTAGGCAAATAAAAACTTGAATCTTGAATCTTGAATCTTGAATATTTCGACCTGGACACTTCCAGCTAAAGTTGATCTTTGGACCTCAGAGCTCTAGCAGAACTGCAGACAGTTAAAAGCTCAGATAAATACGAAGGGGCGAGGCCTTTAAGAGCTTTAAAAACAAATGTTAAAAGTTTAAAATCAGTTCTATAAGAGAGTTAAGAACAGGAGAGATGTGCGCACGTTTGCTGGTGTCAGTTAAAAGACGAGCAGCAGCGTTTTGCACAACTTCAAGTCGACTGAGGGAAGACTGGGAGCATGAAGTGCATTACAACAGTCTAACCTCGAGCTTATTAGAGCATGGATGGCAATAAAACAAACACTGCATTCATCACGAGACGTTTTAATCCTGCGTTTCCTTCACAGGTTTTTATAAACGACAGAACTTTATTGAGGCGATGCTCCAACTACTAATAAAGACGTTTAACATGCTGATCAGAAAACCCACGAAACTGATCACTGAGTATCAAACCTGTCAGAACAAACAGATGTGATCTCGTCCTGTTTGTTCTGCAGCTGCATGAATGTGAAGCAGCAGAAAAGCGTCACAGTTGTTTCAGCTGCAGAAACAAAGATTCAACGTTCGAGCAGAGGAATTCACTTTAGAGCAGCCGGTGTCAGACGGTGCAGAAAACAAATCAAGCGCGCCCAGAGTCCTCCCAGACGTGACGAGCGCAGAGCGGAGGTCCACTCGTGTTTTTTTTATTGTGGGTTAATCCACATCACCGACACACACACACACAACCACACACACACACACACACACAGAACCAAACGTAACATGAATTACACTCTCTCTCTGAGATTCAACGCTCGGCAGCAAACGCTGAAAAATTCATGAGGAGCAGAAACAAACTGGCTCTCTGTTGATTTGTTCTCTCCTCCCATCTCTGATTTCCATCTCTCTCTCTCTGCTGCTGCAGAGCAGGAAGCCGTGTTACCGCACTTTGCTCTCCGCCTTCCATCAATTTTCTTTCTCTGCCAAATTAAATGAAAGACCCCGACACACTGCGAGTCACCCAGCTGCCAAAAAATGCATCGTATCAGCATTCACTGTCAGTATTTCAGCAGAGATGGAGGCAGCTATTGACCGTCAATAGATAGCTCAATGTCAGCCCGCGGTGTCTGTAGACGAGTCCTTAGCATGGACTGTCCACGCTCTTAATCCTGCATAACTTTAAGCCTTAATATAATGTGAACAGGTGAGTTGTATATAAATTCACCCTCAGTACAGTTGTCATGAACGGGGAAATTAGCTACAGAGACCAAAACTGTTTTTTGTACCAGGCTGTAAACATGTTTATTTCTGCTGTGAAACATGGGGACTTATGGAGACTGACTCACTTCTGGAGCCAGCCTCAGGTGGACGTTAGAGGAACTGCAGTTTGTGGCTCTTGCAGTTAGTAACGTTACTAAGACAAGTCGACCCCCTACGTAACATCTGTTATTTAAATAAGTAACTAACTGTAACTTAGTCCTAAATTGTAATCAGATTACCTCATCGAATCTTAACACCTAAGACAGACGAAAGTTTCAACCCTCAAACTTTGAGTCGTTGAAACCTCGTGTCGTGTGTGTGTGTGTGTGTTTGTTATTGAATATATGTGTGTGTGTGTGTGTGTGTGTGTGTGTGTGTGTGTGTGTGTGTGTGTGTGTGTGTGTGTGTGTGTGTGTGTGTGTGTGTGTGTGTGTGTGTGTGTGTGTCGCCCAGTCTCACGTTCCTTCATCTGTTTGTGTTTTCAGTTCCTCTTCCTGTCCGAGGTTTTACAGTGGCGAGCGCAGACCACTCCAGACCACGTCCTGTACACACTGCTCAACTCCAGGGTAAGATGTGTGTGTGTGCAGATTATTATTATTATTATTATTATTAATATTATTATTTCTCTGCAGTTTGTAGATGAGCTCTCGTGTGATTTGGCTGCAGCTGGCGCTCACGTTCGTTTGCATAATTGCGATATGATCCACACGTTTGTTTACAGCTGTTCGGCGCTGAGATGCTGCAACGGAAAATTCAACATGACATCTGCTGATACACGCTGCTGATTGAAAGTGTCAATCATCTTTCTGTGTGTGTGTGTGTGTGTGTGTGTGTGTGTGTGTGTGTGTGTGTGTGTGTGTGTGTGTGTGTGTGTGACAGGGTACGATAGCCAGCTCTCTGACTTGTGTTCAGCTGCACAAGAGGGCAGAGAAGATCGCCGGCATGCTGGCTGAACGGGGACACCTACAGGACGGAGACCACGTCGCGCTGGTCTACCCTCCAGGTACGCTGCACCTTTAATCTCCACATGTTGCGTGCACGCTCATATTTTTGCAGCGACACTGAAGCCATTTATGGTTACTTAGATTTCAAAATAAAAGCTGATTCTACCCAACAAACATTGCTCGCTAAGTTTTCACAGTGAGACAGATTTGTAAACTGTTCTCGCCGCGTTTTATAGCGACCCAAAAGTATGTGGACGCCTTTTTAGTGTAGTAGTGAGATCCAGCGAGGCATCCACAAATCTCAAGGTGGGTGAGTGTCCTTGAGCAAGATACCGAACCCTAAGAACGGTGGCCAGAGCCGGCAAGTCCTGGTCCACAAAGAAATGGGTTTCCCAGTTTTGTGTGGAAGAACTTGATTCGTCTGCATAGATACTACACCTGAACTCGGTCCAGCGTCAGTGTTGGCACCGTTCTGATGCTGTTGTGGATAAATTGGAGCAGCCAGCGTCCAACATCTGGTGGGAAAACCTGAAACCAGAAGAGTGGAGGCTGATGTAGCTGCAAGTTACCGCTCATGTCAAGTCCAGTCGCCCCAGATTCAACCCGTGTAATGCTTTTGTTAGGAGTGGCAGAACTTTGCAATGATCCTTTAACTGGTGAACGAAAACAAATGAGGAAGGACGCGACAAAGACGTCCAACTCAGCCGATCGAAGAGAAGCGCTGCAGAAAATTAAGGCAAAGAATTGTAATTTCCTCCGGAGAGACTCGGAGCCTCGTGTCCACCGTGGCAGGACGGACGCAGCCACGCGGGTCGAACTCCCCGACGCGAGGAGATTGTCTTAAAGCAGCGTTCAATTAATCGCCTCCAGAGTCCACCGCTCGATATTTCACCTCCTCCCCTCTGAGTGTGTGACACAGTTTCTCTTTTTTTCTTGTCTTGTCTCTTCCTCGTGTTTCCATCTATCCTCATTCCCCCTCCATCTTTCTTCCCTTCCTCCTTTTCCACTTTCTCTCTCCTTTCACTATCCACATCTCCATCCTCCTTCCTCTCTTCCTCCTCCAGGTATCGACCTCATCGTGGCGTTTTACGGCTGCCTTTACGCCGGCTGCGTACCGATCACGGTGCGGCCGCCTCACCCGCAGAACATCGCCACCACGCTGCCGACCGTCAAGATGATCGTGGAGGTAAAAACTTAATTTACAAAAATCAGATTGCAACATCTAGGAGAGGATTAGTCACGATATTTACAACTAAAGTAAGTTTCCAATCGCTATTTTAATTTAATCCTGAATAAAAATGCACCACCCTGAACTAGGACCAAGACCTGCTGCATCCAGAGTCCACATCCAAAGTGGATTTCAGACTCATATCTAATCAAGTAGACATACAGTTCTAGATATTAACCCCTAGACGAAGGATCAACAGTAATTATAATCAGGAGTTGAATGTGTCAGGTCGTCGTTATTCTTCAGAGGATTCAGAGAAGGACGGCTCGTAGAAATCAGGAAACCAGCCAACAGTCTGGAATAATAAGTGCTGTGAATAATGACGAGCTGGCAGGAGTAACCGCTCGGGTGTAAATCTCCCGGACAGCTCGCTCTTCCACGCAGCTGCACGACGCAGGACGTGACGTCATGTTTTATTCCGTGTCGTGCAGGTGAGCCGCTCGGTGTGCGTGATGACCACGCAGCTCATCTGTAAGCTGCTGAGGTCGAAGGAAGCCTCGGCCGCCGTGGACGTCCGGACCTGGCCTCCTGTCCTGGACACAGGTACGAACGATGTCGCACATTTCCTCTTACTGACTATGAAGACTGTGAAATATCTGTTAGACAAACTCCTGATTTTCTTTTTAGACGATTTGCCAAAGAAGAAACCTCCTCTGCTGTATAAACCGTCCAACCCCGACACCCTGGCCTACCTGGACTTCAGCGTGTCCACCACTGGCATGCTCGCTGGAGTCAAGGTAAACACACTTTGACACCTTAACGAGGCAGTTAACGAGTTACCCACCTGAAGAGCCCATTTCTGGAAATTTACCAGAAACGTTTCACCGTTTTGCAACCCCACATGTCTGCAGACTGTAAACGACTCTGATTGGACAGTTAGGGGGTCGACGTTGTCCTGTCTGTTCATCAACATGAAGAATTTAGACTGATCGGTTTGATTAAAGGTCCAAATTTAAGAGATGTAATCCTGTAGTTACAGCGCTCACGTGTCTCTCCTGTGCAGTGCAGAGAGGTGGAGGTGTGCAGACAGGTGGAGGTGACATTTTAAAGATTAAAGCGACTATCGATTCCTGCTGCAGCGAAAAACAAACCTGCATCCTGTTCTCGGTTCATTGTTTCTCTGCCACTGTTCATCTGCTGCGAGACCTTTTCTTGTTTGCTCTGTAATCCATCCACGTTGAAACCTTTTAGTTTCACAGAGAACACACTCCTTATGTAACAGTTTGTTTCAGAGGGATCATTGATATTGTTATTCTCTCCAGATCTAATGTTGAAAAAAAAGACTCAAAGTTTGAGGGTTGAAACCTTCGTCTGTCTTAGGTGTTAAGATACGATGAGATAATCTGATTACACTTCAGGACTAAGTTACAGTTAGTTACTTTAAATAACAGATATTACTACAACCTGCAGTTCCTCTAACGTCCACTAGAGGCTGGCTCCAGCAGTGAGTCAGTCTCCATAAGTCCCCATGTTTCACAGCAGAAATAAACATGTTTACAGCCTGGTACAAAAAACAGTTTTGGTCTCTGTAGCTAATTTCCCCGTTCATGACAACTGTACTGAGGGTGAATTTATATACAACTCACCTGTTCACATTATATTAAGGCTTAAAGTTATGCAGGATTAAGAGCGTGGACGCTTTGATTGACAGGTGGGTCATTCAGCCGCCTCAGGGTCTTTGGTAATATTTATAGTCAGGACGGCTTCAAATCGTCTCTGTAGAAACTTGTAGGTGACGCCACACGTACGCCGTCCAATCTTTTTTACTGTCAGTGGACAGAAAATGAACTTATATTATATTTCCCACAGATCACTGAACTCAGATTAACAGATGAACTCCTGCCTCCGTCTGTGTGATGTGTTAATATTTCCATTCAGGACATTTTATGAGTTATGGGTTTCACCTTCAGCGACCTGAGATAACGGAGATTGAAGACGATAGCAGACCTTCGACAGACGAGGCCGCATGCTGAAATATTCATATCATACACGAGGCTCGACTTCTTTTACTCGCTTTAATATCAGAACTGAGATTTATTCTTGTGATTGTGACGATAATGTTGCTCACAATTAAAACAAAAAGCCTTGTTAATGAACTCTTTGAGAAACACGGTATCAGTGTGTTTCCTCACGCGCTCGTCCGTTATGTTTAATCACCGTTCTTAATGAGCAGATCAGTCAGTGCTACAGCGGCCCGACGCCGGTGCCAAAAACACAATGCGGAAAACAAGGCGGTCGATTCCTCCGGTCACTGCTGCACCGAGGCTCCTCATATCTGGAGATTTGTTATGCTAATCACTGCGGACACGCTTCCTGTTGATTAATCGCTTCCAGCTGCAGCAGGGCGCGAGGTCCTGACGAGGTTTTGTTTGGTGTGTGTGTGTGAGTCTGAAGAAGATCACAGAAGAACACAGTGAGATCATCTCATGTCCCGTGTCGTCTGTTTCAGATGTCTCACACAGCCACCAGTGCCTTCTGCCGCTCCATCAAGCTGCAGTGCGAGCTTTACCCGTCCAGAGAGGTCGCCATCTGCCTGGACCCGTACTGCGGCCTGGGCTTCGTCCTCTGGTGCCTTTGCAGGTCAGACAAACACTCACATAAAAAACTTTGAATCAGTAGCACGGCATCATGCGCGCTCACAGCGCCGCCCGTCTCTCTGCAGTGTGTACTCAGGTCACCAGTCCATCCTGATCCCTCCGTCCGAGCTGGAGGTGAACCCGGCTCTCTGGCTGTCGGCCGTCAGTCAGTACAAAGTCCGCGACACTTTCTGCTCCTACAGCGTCATGGAGCTCTGCACCAAAGGCCTCGGGCTGCAGACCGACTCTCTGAAGGTAAAACAGGTGGAGGAGGGTTTGACTAACACGAGCTAACAAACACAGATCGTAACTTCTCGTCCGCTTCAGTCTCGAGGGTTGGACTTGTCTCGGGTGAGGACCTGCGTGGTCGTGGCGGAGGAGCGTCCCAGGACGGCCCTGACGCAGTCCTTCTCCAAACTCTTCAAGGACCTGGGACTCCACCCTCGAGCCGTCAGCACCTCCTTCGGCTGCAGGGTCAACCTGGCGATCTGCCTGCAGGTCAGTCGGACTGTCACCTCTCTGTCTTCGTATCTTTGTGGTGAGACGGGGGACGTTTCCGGATCATGACGCGGTGGCTGGATTCTTGAGAAACTAGAGATACGTCAGCTGATGCTGATCGCAGCTGCTTGTTGTGTTTGTCTGCAGAAATCAGGCTGAGCATTGTTATATAAAAACTGTTTTAGAGTCTCTCTTCTCTGTTTTGATGGAGGCTGAACCTATCTCTGTATCAGACGCACCAAGATAAAACTTCTATCCATCTCCCCCAAAAACATAAATTAGTAATTCTGGTCGAAGTTTTGGGTGAATGAGGAGCTACAACTTTCATCTGTGGAAGAAATACAGATGTAACTTGGTGCTTTCAGGGACAGTGGACTCATCTGTGTTTCCTAAGGTCCCAACAATTCAAGGTTTGCAGGTCAGCTGGTAGACCAAAGACCTGCAGTGCTGGTTCACAGTGTTTTCACATTTCTGGCTTTGAAATATAAATAAAAATACATGGACGTGAAAGCAGAAAAGCGTCATTACGCCGACGACAGTGATACGTTTGTGGGTAACCGTCCGACCGGCTCCAGAGAGCTAAGTGGTAGTCGGATGAAATATAATTAAAGCCAGAATCATTCTTCTCTTCTTCTTCCGTCTGCTTTCATCCAAACAGTTTATGAAACATCCAGTTTTTTTTGTTTCGCAGCGTCATCCTTCCATTTCAAGCCGATCATCACATTTCAGCTTTGATTTGCAAACTTAAGTCGAGTTTTGTGTCCATGCGTAAAAGTTTTTCCACTTTCTCTGTTCTGGATAAATTCAGGTCTAAATGAAGAATTTAAAATTTTTGTGCAGTGATTTTTTTAACTGCATGGCTTCAAAGTCAAAAAACTTTAATATATTTAACTGAACTCTTTAACATAAATGAAGAAACTCTTTCTCGCAGCTTGAAACGACTGCACTAACATTTTCTTCAGTTCTGACTGCTTGTTTTGTTTCTTTAAGTTTTCCATTTTTTCCCTCCTCCTTCCTTGTTTTAATCATAACCCCACCCACATATCTCATACTTGGTTTTGTCTCCACCCTCCCTCCTCCTCCTCCACCTCTCTTTGCTGCTGTAGCCTCACAGGCTGGGAAAGCTTGCTGACCAGGTAGGGAACCACCATAAACCCCCCCCTCATCCCAACCACCATCACAACCACCTCCACCTCCACCTCCACCATACTGCCTGTCAGCACATCACATCATCAGCTGGCTTTTTAAAGATTACTCCACTGAAAATGCAGATTTCCGTTGATTGCTAAAATTTGGTCAAAGATATTCATTTTGAATTTTTTTTAGAATAGAAATCTCAGTACTTTATTAAGCCTAAAATGGCTTAGCAACAGAAATGCATCCTAAATAGTTCCTAGCGGCAAAACGTGCCCCCATTAAAAACCATTAAAAAACACTTTTTTTGATCTCACGTTTATCCTAACATAAATTAATGCATTCCTTTATGTTAAGATTTCATTTTGGACCACTGGCTTTCAATTTGTAGTTTTTATATTTGTTCACCACGTGGCGCCATTTTACCCATTCAAAACCTGCAGCAAAGTTTCACACTTTTTACTGTTTTCTGCGAAAGATTTATATTTCAGGCTGAAGTAGTTATAAAAGACTGACGTGTTTAAAGTGGAAAAAAATATTAATATATATTATTTTAGAGCAGTTTTTAGGAAGGAGCCACGTTTTGTCTTAGGAACTATTCAGGACACATAACGGGAAGACCCTCCAAGGGTTAAAGTTGTATGAAGCTTTAAGTCGGTCAGACGTCTGTAGAGTTTGAAACAAGTTTGAAAAAGAAAAAAAAAATTTGATGTGAGTGGAGTTATAAAGAAGTTTGTTTACCTGACCTCCTCAGCCTGTTGTGTTGTTTGAGGGGCATTGTGGGTAATGTAGGCACCAAGAAGAAGGCTGCATGTAATTAAAAAAAAATAAAAAATATTGTCTGCTGGATAGATATTTTTGTCCAACAATGCTAAATCACTCCGACAAACTGCTTCGTGAATAATATGAAATCTGAATGAAGATTTTAATTTTAGCTTCTGTTTAGTCGGAACACGATAAAGTTTGTAACCACAAAGGGCGGGCAGTACAAACTGTTTGTCAGGTTAATTATCTGTGGTGATAAACTTTCATAAATTTCAGGACTGAGCACAAATTCTAAATATTAATGCCGAGTCATGACAAGCACAGAAAGTTGAAGTCGTCTTTTTATTATCTCGTGGACTTGATGCCGTTCTGTGCTCTGGGTGTGGTGCTTCTGACTCCCAGCATGCTGCTGTGCGTCCAGTGGTGGGCTCTGGAAAATGTGTTTTTATATATATATATATATGTTTATACGTATATATATATATCCTGAATCACTTCTGAGAAAGAAAGGGGGATGGAGGGGTTGGTGGAGGAAGAGAGAAAGGTTGAATGGGGGTCTTTCCTTTTCCTGATCAAAGTTTTCACACGTTCAGCTGATTTCTACGACACGACTTTAAATCATGTTCAGGGCCGTGTCGGCTTTGCCACTAAAGAGTTTAATCACTAAACCACATCGTCACCGCCCCTGTCTCCCATCTTTCCTTCCCCCGGCTTGGTTGGTGTCACCTTCCTTCTCTTTTCTTTCCTCTTTTTGTTTGCACGTCCGCTCGGTAGAATCTGATTCTAGAAGCTTTTTTCTTCTTTTAACGTTGATTTTATTTGAATCTGTTTTTTCTAAAATCATCCCACCGCTCTCTTCGCTCCCACATTGTTCTCCTCACCATGTTGTAGAGGGTTTTTTACGGGATCCCATCTTTGCTCTCAAACTCAAAGCTTTGTCTCTGTGAGCACTAATGCACGAGCATCCACCGCGCCCTGGTAGGAGTAGAAGTGGAAGAGGTTTCGGTCATGCAGTTGAACAATAGTCATAAAAAAAGAACGTCACATGACCGTGCAGTAACTGTTGTTGTTGGTGTTTTCAGGGAACCTCAGGACCCGACCCCACGACTGTGTTTGTTGATATGAGAGCGCTGCGGCACGACAGGTGAGTTCAACACGAGATAAACGAGTCATCACTTCATTCTTAATATCTCTGCTTTGATGAATCATGTCAGAGCTGATGGTGACAAGATGCCAGCCACACACATTTACCAAGTCTGTTACTCCAGTTATGTGTGTTTGTTATGAGCAGGTGTAGAGAGAGGATTGAAAATCCTTAAACCCCCTCCCTTAAACTCTTGAACTCTGTCGTCCAGCACGACTTTTTCCTCAAAATTCTGATTTTTTTTTCTCTGAATTCTGATTTTTTTCTTCTTCAAAATTCCGTTTTTTTTTTTCTTCAAAATTACAATTTTTTAAATCTTTTTTTTCTAAATTCAGATTTTTTGGGGCTTTTTTGCCATACTATACTATGACTTTTTTTTTTACTGATTTTGTTGCCATACTATAATATGACTTTTTATTGCTTTTTTTTGCCATACTATACTATGACTTTTTTTAACTGGTTTCATTTGGCCATACTATACTATGACTTTTTTTTTACTGATTATTTTTTTTGCCATACTATACTATGCCATTTTTTTAATGATTTTTTTTGCCATACTATACTATGACTTTTTTTAAAGATTTCTTTGCCATACTATACTATGCCATTTTTTTAATGATTTTTTTTGCCATACTATACTATGACTTTTTTTAAAGATTTCTTTGTCATACTATACTATGCCATTTTTACTACAGATTTATTTTCTTCAAATTTTAGATTTTTTCTTTTAAAAATTCAAGATTTATCTTTAAAAATTCAGATTTTTTTCTCATAATTCTGTTTTTTCCCTCGAAATTCTGATTTTTTCCTCTAAAATTCTAGTTTTAATTTTTTGTTACTTTTTTCTCTGAATTCTGTTTTTTTCTTCTTCAAAATTCTGATTTTTTAAATCTTTTTTTTCTAAATTCAGATTTTTTGGGGGTTTTTTTTGCCATACTAAACTATGACTTTTTTCTACTGTTTTTTGTAATACTATACTATGACTTTTTTTTACTGATTTTGTTGCCATACTATAATATGACTTTTTATTGCTTTTTTTTTGCCATACTATACTATGCCAATTTTTTAATGATTTTTTTTGCCATACTATACTATGACTTTTTTTTAAAGATTTTTTTTGTCATACTATACTATGCCATTTTTACTACAGATTTTTTTTCTTCAAATTTCAGATTTTTTCTTTTAAAAATTCAAGATTTCTCTTTAAAAATTCTGATTTTTTTCTCATAATTCTGTTTTTTCCTCGAAATTCTGATTTATTTATTTTTTCTAAATTCTGTTTCTTTCCCTCGAAATTCTGATTTTTTCCTCTAAAATTCTAGTTTTAATTTTTTGTTACTTTTTTCTCTGAATTCTGTTTTTTTCTTCTTCAAAATTCTGATTTTTTAAATCTTTTTTTTCTAAATTCAGATTTTTTGGGGTTTTTTTGCCATACTATACTATGACTTTTTTTTACTGATTTTTTTTGTCATACTATACTATGACTTTTTTACTACAGATTTTTTTTCTTTAAATTTCAGATTTTTTCTTTTAAAAATTCAAGATTTCTCTCTAAAAATTCTGATTTTTTTCTCATAATTCTGATTTTTTCCTCGAAATTCTGATTTATTTATTTTTTCTAAATTCTGTTTCTTTCCCTCGAAATTCTGATTTTTTCCTCTAAAATTCTAGTTTTAATTTTTTTTTTTACTTTTTTCTCAGAATTCTGATTTTTTTTCTCATAAAAAGCTCATAAAATTCCAGGAGGAAGCTTCCTGGAAATAACTACAACAATTTGATATTATTGTTGTTATTATTATAGGAAATAAAAAAAACAAGAGGAAGTTGATAGAAGTTTAAAGCAGCGAGAGAAAATTCAGTTTACAGTTTAAACCAAATGAAACATCCACTATATCATCACTATTTCATCTCTTATTGAATTGTTTTATTCTCCACGTGGTGAATTTATGTTGACAAGTATGAAAAGTATAAATGACCTTCCTTAAATGTACAGTCATATACAGGATATTTAATTTGTATTGATTTATATGAGGAAATTAAACAACAGAAGCTACTTAAAAAAAAAAAAAGTGAGGGTTTTTCATGCTCGGTTCATCCTCTTGTATTTTCTCACATGAAGTTTCACCCACAGTGAATCTGTCTTCATGCCTCTCACACTCAGACATGAAATATATTCTGCGCCCACAACACTTTGAGTTTGGTCCTGTGGGATCTCCGTCCTTCCTCGGCCGGGCAGCTTCAGCGTGAACGTGGTGAAGTTTATGAATGTGAAGCGGCTCAGCAAACACTCGCAGAATAAATAAAGCGCTCAGTGAAGATTCGACTCGTTCTGCGGCTGAGAAGCGTCGCTCCTGGCTGATTGTAAAAAAGTTTGAATATAACGAGAAGCTGGAAGTTTGTTCAAGACGGTTCGCGACGGTTTCAGGCATCTCAGCTCGAAGCCCCGGCTGTCACCTTCGACGCCTCTCAAACACTCCCAGTGTGAGAGACGCACTTAAAACCCGTCACACCCAGGCTGAGCCACATTTCATGCTGCGTAACAAAAAATCCAGAATTTGTTTTGCCAAAGTTTTGGTCTGACTTTATGAACCGACCTGAGGCTTGAAAAACGCCGCGGGGGCTCAGCATCGGTGTCACATTTCATGTCCTAAGTTGTCGGTTTCCAAGCAACAAGAGATGGACAACAGCTCCAGCAGGGACGAGTGAGACTTCAGATTATTCAAACAGCTCCTGACAAGGTGGACCGATGGGATTAAAGGGACGACACCGACACCGTCTCACAGCTGAGACTGTAAAATGTAAATTTGAGCTTGTCAGGAAAGTTTCCCCCAGTGTGTCTGGAAAACTTCAGCTTCCTGTCCTGTGATCCGGCACATCATTACGTCCTTCAGCCTGCGACCGCTCTGCTGTCGTTTCTCCTGCAGAAGAAGTCAGAGTACATGAAGCGAGCGAGCTGCTGTGTATAAATATAACTGTCAGCGTGCATGATTACATGTAATCACTGTAGATTTAAGCCGGCCTGTGTTTTTCTTCCCAAAGACGCTCTGTGACTCTTGTTTATAATCTGACCGACCACTTCTGTCAGCTTCCTTTGGGGATCAATGATTTCAAACTTTAGCGGTCAGAACAAAAGTATAATTAGGATCCTTTGTAGTTTCATTTCAGCTGACGTACTCGCAGATAAAACTTTGAGCTCTCGTCTTAAAAAGGATTTGTGTCGCCGAGCTTCAATATGGAAATCAAACGCTCCAGATGTCCCGAACGTCCCTTTAATTTCCTTCAATCTGTTAAAGCGACGTTACATAATATTTGAATCCAACCGTGGTAAATACGGACGCGGTACTGAGCCCGGTCACATTGCCTGGTTGCCCAGCTCAGGTTCTGGCATGACATCTCACCTCGGGTCCTCATCTCACCTTGTTGTATTCTTGGTTTTGCTCCACAGGGTCCGATTGGTGGAGCGAGGGTCACCACACAGCCTGCCCCTGATGGAGTCTGGGAAGGTGAGTTTCTGTTTTTGTTTTAATTTGCTTTTATTTATCTGTCGTTTAAAATCATTTAAATATTCATGTTCTGTCTCAGATCCTGCCCGGCGTCCGGAT
This sequence comes from Collichthys lucidus, assembly GCA_004119915.2. Classification (NCBI taxonomy): domain Eukaryota; kingdom Metazoa; phylum Chordata; class Actinopteri; family Sciaenidae; genus Collichthys; species Collichthys lucidus. The sequence goes on from CM014089.1 coordinate 3,748,105, forward strand.
CATCATCGCCAACCCAGAGACCAAGGGACCAATGGGGGAGTCGCATCTGGGCGAGGTTTGTCTGAAGCTGCGAGGCCTTGATAAATGCGAGGACTTGATGTTGGTGCTGATGGTGTGTGTTTTGCAGATCTGGGTGCACAGCGGCCACAACGCCAGCGGGTACTTCACCGTCTACGGAGACGAGGCGCTGCAGTCGGACCATTTCAACTCCAGACTCAGCTTCGGAGACACGCAAACCGTCTGGGCTCGGACCGGATACCTCGGCTTCCTGCGCAGGACCGAGCTGACCGACGCCAGCGGAGGTGAGGACACGAGCGTGTGATTGACGGGGCTCACGCTGACCTTTAATGTTCTCATATAACCGAGGACAGCACTGAGTCAAACAGCTCCGGGGCTGAATTTAAGTGCTGCCAACCTTGAGGGAATTTATTAGTCTGGTTTTCAGCGGAGAGTTACGTGATGAGCAAAAGTCTGACTCACTGCACTCTTAAATGTAGATTTTTGAAATGTTTAGACGTTGAATATTAAGAGAGACTCTGTCACTTGACTCCAAAAAAAAAAAAGATTATTATAAGACTTATTTTAGAAGATCAACAGCTGTTTAGAAAAGTCGAGTTCGTGTTGGGACTCCAGTTGCTGTGACGAGGACTTGAACCTGATTTTAAGTTCAGTCTTCTTGGTGAACTTTCCGAGGCCAAAATGAAATATCTAAAACTTTCTGAGGTTTGGCGGAAAATATCACAGGTGCAGGTCAGCGAGACGTCAAAGTTGACGAGCCTTCACTGGGTTGATGTTTGTGTCTAAAGCAAGATTTTTGGAAAGGTTTCTGGTCAGCGCAATCGTGAAAGAACACAACACACATTCTCCAAATTTATTTATTGGTTTTTATTCACAATATTGGACCAAACACCAGCAATCCCTCTTTACCCTGAGCAGCACAGCTAACCGAGTGGAGCTAACGTCAGCTACATTTCCCGACCTTCATGAATCTGTAACTTACAGAGCTGTGGTGAAGTAGCTACAAGACGAAGCTTTCTCCTTCAAATATGATCCAGTTTCACTAAAATCAGTGAAACAAGTTCGTGTGTGACAAAGTTACAAAGTGCAGAAAGACTTATTTAAAACTTGTTTTATGGTTACGCAGCAGAAAGCAGAGTTTGTGTTTGTGCGTGTGCAGAGCGTCACGACGCCCTGTACGTGGTCGGAGCTCTGGAGGAAGCCATGGAGCTGAGAGGGATGCGTTACCACCCCATCGACATCGAGACCTCCGTCATCAGGACGCACAAGAGCATCACGGAGTGGTGAGGAACGACAGGAAGCCAACGTGACATACAGACACCATGACGCATGAATGAGACTGTTTTAATTTAAATGTAGAACAAGTTTTCGGATTATTCCAACAGATTTCTCAGTTATGAAATATTATCTTAAATTTCACGACATAACTTCCTTTAAAACTACAAAAAATCGGTGAAATTTTGTTGGAGTTGCTGCTGGAATTTGAATAATTTTGGCCTCCAATCGTCACCAAAATCCAGTGAGATCCTGGTGCAACATCCTGACAGCTTATGGGGCGGAGGTAGAGCGAGTCGAGGTTCGATCCCCGGCTCCAAAGTGTCCTTGGGCAAGATATTGAACCCCCAAATTTCTCCCAAAGGCTGCAAACAGAACATTAGCTGAGGAGCAGTTGGCACCTTGCATGACAGAATATAAGAACATTCGTCTTGTCTTCTGTGCATCCAGTGCGGTGTTCACGTGGACCAACCTGCTGGTGGTGGTGGTGGAGCTGGACGGTTCGGAGCAGGAGGCCCTGGACCTCGTCCCCCTCGTCACCAACGTGGTGCTGGAGGAGCACTACCTGATCGTGGGCGTGGTGGTGGTGGTGGACATCGGCGTCATCCCCATCAACTCCCGCGGCGAGAAGCAGCGCATGCACCTGCGCGACGGCTTCCTGGCCGACCAGTTGGACCCCATTTACGTGGCCTACAACATGTAGCGCCCTCTAGTGGCCGACACGGAAGGTGGATGAAGGATTATTTAGGAAGATGCAAAGACATTCTGCTCCCGAGACTGAAAAGAATAAAACCGGAGCCCCGAGAATCAGGTGGTTATATTTAGGTTCAGGTGAGGTTCGTACCTGAGAGGAAGTGCAGCCGACCCCCCATCCAGAGCAAGGAAGTCCCTTATGTTTACCGAAAAAGTGGCGATCGTGCGGCCCGGAGACGGTAGAGGACAATCGTTAGCGATCCTGAAGTTTAACCTGTGTGGCTGACTTTATATTTTCCTGTTAAGTATTTGCTGAATTCGCTTGTTTTTAGTTTTTCTGTTTGTTTGTTTGTATTTTAACGTCCTTCAAAAAAAACAAAGAAAAGTTTAGGCTATTTTTTTGAAAAGGATATTTACACAAGAATCTAAACAAACTGTGGCAGAAACGATATTTTCCGTTTTTATCGATCATTACAAAGAGCGAGATATGTTTTGATACGAGGGTGGGAAGCGAGGGGGACGCAGTACGCGTCCTTGGATTTTACGATGAGGTACTACACGTTTGTTTCACGTTAGCTTAAGTGTTACTTTTTGTTTTTTTTGTTAATCCAACGTTATTTTCTGAACCGTCCGTCATCGTCGCGGGAAATCAGTGTGCTAATTTTCATAAAAACTAACAGCTGCAGCCTTTAACTCCGTTTATTTTTCCGTACAAAGACGCTTCGACTGAAGCGGGGGAAAAAAACAACACATAGGAATTCATATCATGTAAGTATGTACAAAAAGAAACTGATTTAATTTATTTTGTTTCTCTTTTAGAAGTATATGACGAGACGTTCAAGAATGTTTTGCTCTTGAATATTTGCTAATATAAAAAAAACAAAAAAGCGTTGTATTATCTGGAGTGAAACACACTCACGTCAAGCATATTATGAAAAATAAGAAATATATGATTATAGATTATATTAAAAAAAAAATATGAGTTAAGGATTCACACCAGGCAGAAACAGATACGACACGCGATGCTTTTTTAATCTGCATGTTGGTCTGAAAAGTTTCAGTCAAATGGAAAATTAAGAGCGAAACTTTGAGGAGTTTGATTCCACAGGAAGAGTTTGAAGAAATAAACTTTTATTAGACAAGTCTGTAAAAGTTTTACACAACATTAGGAAATATTTTTTGTTAAGTTGTCCTTAAATTACAAATCATCAGGTGCACGCAATATTAAAAGTTTTAAAATTTAAAACTACATGTTTAAATCTTGTTTATATTTCCAGTTTGGCTTTTTTCAGCTCAGTCTCTGTAAGATTTCTAGAAACATTTAAAGTCTTTATGAACATGTGACCATTTGTCCCTTTATAAAGCAACTGCACTTTAAGAAATAGAGGATAAAGTTCAAAGTCCTCGTCCTGAAGTTCAGCTCAAGATAACCAGTCAAATCCTTTATACGAGGACCGAAGGTTTTATGGGGACCTCGACTGACAGCAGCTGTCAAAATATATAATTCAGACTTACTTTAAGAGGATTATCGAGAAGGTGCATCTTCACTATCGATGCAACAACTTTTACAACTCAGCCAAGCAGAAAAAACGTGCAAATAGGGATGTAATGAAAAAAGATTTGCAGATCTAGACCTGCTGATGTTAATAAGACACAATGTTGAGTTTCACAGTCTCTCAGTTTGAGATCACAATGGAGACAAAAGGTGTTTGTAATTTAATTATTATCAAGCTCTGTCCCTAAAAATAACGTCCTCAGTTGAGGGGACCTTCAGTGAGCCAAGACCTCTGCTGCCCTCTAGTGGTGCCCAGGAGGATTTTAAAGTTTATGATGTTTATTGCAGCTGGATTTTCACTTTGCATCAACTCAAACTCTCCTGCCTGGACTCAAACTCCTCAGTCCAAACAGACCAACAGCAGAACTGGATTATTTTATCTGAACACCTCTGGCTGGGTAAAGGTGAATCCTCGTCGACACCTTCCGAGTGTCCCCCGTAAAGGCAGGTAGGCGACCGGCCGCTACTATTGTAAATATCAGAGTCAGAAGTCCTTCATATTTTTACATGGACAGATCAATCAGGGCTCATACAGTGATGTCACGACAGGAATAAAGACTGAAGCAGGAGGCAGGAGGCGGTTTTTCTTTTTCCCAGAGACCCTTTAACTCGTTACAGAGACGCGGAGGTCAAAGGTCGCAGGAATACGACGTTTTTGTTTTGTTTTTTGAGGTTGAAACTTCTTGGCCGAGAATGTTGTAGTTTCAAAAACACGAGTTTTATTTTGAAAAGAGAAAAAAAAGCACTTTCTTCACCGTTTGTTTCTTTTTCTTTTATCAGCAAAATGTATTTTGTGTTTTCCCCCCAGTATGTTTTTTTTAAAGGTTTTAAAAATGTCTTATTTGAGTTGACATGAAGTCTTTCAATTAAATAAATATTTCAACAATTTTGACAGTAAAAAAAAACAAAAGATGTTGGTGTATTTATTATTATATTGTTACACAGGTTACCAGACATTTAAAAAAAATCAGGGTAGAAACAGGTTAACAAATAAATAAAGCATCTTGTATCATTTTCAGATTATTTTTACAAAGTGAAACTTTTGTAAGTTTCACTTTGCTGGAGTAAAATTCCTAAAAATCTCTAAAGCAAATATTTGCATATAAATATTGATCGCTCACCCCTACGCTGACTTTCTAGTTATTTCTGTTTAGTCCATGTTTTAATTATGATTATTATATTTTATTATTTAAATCTGCCGACTTTAAAGGTCAGAGCAAGAATTCCTGTTTTAACTGTTTAACGTTCTTTGATTCTTTATAAGTTTACAGCCTCTTCTATACATGCTGCATTTTAACATTATATTTGAAACTTATTTTATAACGAGTACCTGATGGACACATTTTCTACAAAGTTAGAATTTAATACAAAATTATTTTGTTTGTTAAAGTTAAAGATGAGCCCTTTTTTTTTTTACATTACCAGTTTAATTACTTCTCATATTATCAAACTTCTTTGAGATAACTTTTTTTTTTTATTTAAACGATGAAGCAGCATTAATACTTTCAATGAAAAGACGAATGTCAATGTTTTCGGTGGATTCGTCCACGTTTGGCGTTCTCGTTAGTCGCGACTCATTGTTTGATTTTGGTTGAACTTTTTATTTAAGATTAACAGAGACTTATAATCATTACTGTACTCTTCCTACTTTGTCATTATTATTAGATTATTTATCGACTACAGCTCCTAGAAATAAGAAATTCTGTTTTACCTTAACTTCTTCGATAGGAAGTAGTCCGGTGTAATCATCGTCCAGAAAGATGTTTTAAAATTATTTATTTTGACAGGCAGCTGTACTGTTGATATTTCACCTCTGCAGTAGGTTCATGAATGTTTACATCATCTCTTAAATAAATAATTTAAATGTTTTGAGCACCACAAACAAACATCCATCACTTTAAAGACATGTCAGAAGATTTATCTTAATATGGACAAAAACAAAACAACAAAATATGGAAACACGTGAACTTGTTGATACATTTATTTTTCTCCATGTTAGCACATAGAATATATTTATATACATATTGCTAGCTAAAGCATCAAAAAAATGTCAGGAGCATAGAAAATGTTAAGCCACAATTGAGTTTACATATGGACAGAACAAGATGACCTAAAAAAAAAAAAAAGGAAACTTCACGCTGGTTTTATTCCAGTTACAAGTACAGGAATACTTTACAAGCACAGTACTTGTACTCATAGTATGATGAACTGAAGTACTCTGGAAGAAGAACAGCGATTATGGGCGACAATCTGACGGCTTTACTCGGAAATTAACTCGACTGAAGTTCCAGTAAAATAAAAAAGATCATTGTCATATTGCGTTACTCTGAGGGAGTGCAACTACGTCTTCTCTTACATGGAGAAAATAAAGACAAAGGAAAAGGAGCTGCGGACACACACACCTTTTACTCATGCAGGTAAAAACCAGAGATACAAACTGGAATGACATCAAAAAGTTTTCCACATACGGAGGGGGAAGAAAAAATAAAAACTTTCCACGCTGAAATCTTTTCACGGCTGGATGGACGAATATAAAAACAGTCAAAGGAAAGCGTGTGTGTGTGTAACATGAAGTCGATGCGCGGTGCGGCTTCTCACTTGAGTTTATAAAAAGCGATTAAAAGTAATCGAACCGGGAGACGCACACGCATGCTGGGAGAACGTGACACGCACCTCAGAGTGTCGTGGTTGACAACACGAGCCGGAGCTGATATGGTAACGGTTGTACATTGTACAAAACTAGAACTAACAGTCATCCAGATCGCTGTGAATACAGGACAAGAGGAAAATAACAAACAGCTGAAATCATGAGAGTCGATTTACAATGTGCATTTGTAACGGGAGGGAGGTCGACAGGATGACTCTTTATTTACATGTAGTGCAATGACGGTGACGGGAGATAAAGGATGAAATCAAAGATCAGCTGAACTGTACAATAACATGTTAAATCTCAAAGTGATACACTTAAATGAGTTTCCAAAGAAAGACTCGAGCGGGCGAGCGTGTCCAAGTCTGGAACAGTTACCGTAAATTCTCTAATAGTGAACAACTCTTATACAAACCGTCATGAACAATAATTGAGAAACAGGATTTCCTCCTTCCTCATGTTTGTGCTTTCTCAGATTTACGTCCGTGAGTCGGAGCCGAGAGACGGGAAGTCAAAGCGTCGAGAGACGGACGATGGGAATTATTCACGATGAGAAAAATAACGAACTTCAGGCTCAACACTTCCTGTGTGTACTTCACAATAAAAGCCTTCCAGGTAAAAAGGAAGCGTGCCGACTAAACGAATCACGTGAAACTCAAAACAAATTGATCGTTTATTTTGTACATATCTCGACTTCTCTTTGGGCTCGATGGACAATTCAAAGCTTTCTCCTATTTTAGAATTCAAATTAATAAATGAACAAGAATATTAATGAATAATGAAACCTCGCAGTACAGTAAATGGTGTAAAAAAAAAAATAGAGTTTTCTCTGTCGCATTTTAAGTTTCAATCGTAGCATGTACTGCATCATCTCCTGGTGGTATGAATACGTGAATTTCTCGTGTACTAACATACTTCCTTGTACATACTTGTACATACTTGTACTTGCAGGAGAGAAGAAGGCCACAGGAAGATCTCTCTGTCTTTGACGTTCAGTCTGTCGGCTCGTGTGTTGAATTATTTTCTGTTAGCAGAGAACGGAAAAACTGTTTTTGACTTTGCACAGAGCTGATGAAGGAGGTTTTGGGTTTTTTTAAATTTGTATAAAATCATCCCACTATGTGAGAATTTACGGTGTTTTTTATTCATCGCGTTAACAGAAGCAACAAACTGATAAAACAGCAATCTGTGTGTAAAAACAAAGCGTCTGTACAGAGTAACTGAAGTTCTTTCCTCCGTTCAGTCAATCTTCATAACTGAGGAACAACAAACTTTTAAAAGTGTCCAAGAAAAGAAAAAAAAAATCAGAAAACTGGCAATTTTATTGCCGCTTTGAGAAAATAACAAAGAATCCAAGCACCATATTTCTACACCATCGACACTCGACATCCAGCGCAGGAAAAACAAAAAAACTATAGAAAAGATTTTAATCATTCACATTTGCATAATGTTTTATATATTGGTCCATCCGTCGTCGCTGCTTCGAGACACCAGAGAAGTTCTGGTCTTTCCATTTTTTTAAAGTTTTTATTTGTTTTTTTTTGTGTTTTTATTTTAATGATGAAAAAAGACAAACTGTGAAACTGTCGACATGCATGGAGCCTCACTAAAGTAAAAGCATGAAAAAAAAAACCAACTACAGCAATAAGCATAAAAAAAAAAATGACACTGACGACGCTCTGGAGGAAAAATATACAGACGACTCGCCACGACGTCTCAGGTAGGTCCGAACTAAAGTTTTTGGCAATATCACAATAAAAGCGTTCGTGTTGTTAAGAAAGTGTCGAATCATGGAACCTCTCTAAGATCCAGCTCAGGAAAGATTACAATACACCCGCCCCAATTTAGAACTAATTTATTTTTTGTAATATCTGACTTTAAAAAAAAAAAAAATGTGCATAATAATATTAATCAAAATAATACATGGAAGCTTTAATTTGCCGGCGTCTTTTAAGGCCGACTCTGTGACCCTGTCCCCAGTAAGTGACTTCAGGACGAGAAGATTTTAGGTAGAAACGATAAAAAGGTGCCAACCACCTCAAAAAAAAAAAAAGAATATATTAACGTCTGAGAGCCATCGAGATGTGCAAGCAGTTTTTTGTCTTTTTTTAAATAGTTTCTCTATGAAAGCGAGTTCGATGCTGCGATGGGACTTGTTTTGTTTTTTTCCGACGGTGCGTTTGATTCGTTGACTTGTTGCATTTTTACAGTAAGAAAAGTGATTCGCTTATTTTTGTTTGTTTGTTTGTCGTTTTAAAAATTCAGGTAATAAAATGTTCAGTTAATGCTCAACACTTAAATAACATTCTCTGACACGAGCTTAAAATTAGCACTTCAGTAAAGAAAACAAAAAAAAAAAAAGATTTAAAATCAAAAACTCTGCAGCGGAGCCGCGCTCACGAGCAATCTGTTCACGATCCGGAGAAGAAAAAATATGAACAAATATATAGAAAGAAAAATCCAGACGATGCGTACGTTAAATAAGAGAGAACAAATTGCTCTTTTCACGCAGAAAAACGTCGGGTCCACAAAGTTTTCAGGAAGGCAGGTGAGAGTAGCAGGAGGGAGGAGTGTGTGTGTCTGTGTGTGTGTGTGTGTGTTATAGACACTGACTGACAGGGGGAGGTGGAGGTGGAGGAGAGCCAATGGCGTGCTGTGTAGGGTGAAGAAGGGGGCGGGGCTTGTTCATCTCTTCCTGCGGCAGGTTCGTTTGTGGTCGGCGTGCCAGTGCTCCTGCTGACACTTGATGGAGCAGTACGAGGTGTTCCAGCAGCAGTGGTACATGGCCTCCTCCTCACAGTTATAACACTGCAACGACACACACACACGCACACACACACACACGCACACACACACACACACACACACAGACGCTACGTTTACAGGTAGTAGTAGTAGTACATTGGTAGCCTATTTACAACGTACGTTCAGCGCTCGATGCGTCTACGTATATATGTCTATGATTACTTCGGCGACGCCCCCGACTAGGCATGATTAACCAATATTGATCCATATATAAGGCGTATTACAATAATAATAATAATAATATTACAAGACGCACTGTCGGCTTTTGAGAAAATTGAAGGCTTTCGTGCGCCTTATAGTGCGGTACGGTATACCTTTTTAATCACGTAGCCTATACACCCACCATCTCTTGTTGAAAGTTACAATAAGAGAATTACACGGATTATATTACGGTAACAGTCATCAGGTAATTTTAATTCAAAATCATAATATGACATGCAGCAAGACTGCAACGGCCGGGATGCGAACCGGCGTCCCATGGTTCAAAATACAACAGGTGGCACCATAACACAGGTATGCGTTTAGGTGTATTTATAGTATATAAAACATCCCGCTAAAATTAGAAACGGTCTACGATAAATGGAATCATACGCTGTCTAAACGACGATAACTCTTTTTAGGATTATTTAAGATTAATTATACGTAAATAAACTGGCGTCTTAAATAGGTGACGATTCAAATAGCTGGCTAGTATGGTAAATCGGTGTATTTTTAAGAGAGGCAGTTTTACAAACAGACCATATGCCCGCCCCTTCGAAGTGCCCAAAAAGCGTGAAGGAACACACCCGAGGTTGGGCCAGACTGAGCAAATCTGAGCGCACAGGACATGTTTTGAGCGCGAGCACATTAGATTTGAGTGTGAGCATAAAATGTGAGCACGAAGACGATAAATCTGAGCACGGGAAGGAGAAATCATGCTCTCAAACTGAAAATGTGCGCTCTTGAATAAAGATAGGATAATTCTTCCATAAGAAAACGCATAGAGAAGGCGGTGGATTTTCAAAATAAAATACCCCGTGCAAAACAGACCAAAGCGAAACAAATGAAGTACGTAAGACGTGTATTTAACATAAACCAGGAAAATCTGAGCGGGTGAATAAAGTGTGGCGGGCTGCGGGTGGAGCGCCGTGACAGACGGAGGAGTGTTAGTCTCGTTACAGCTGATTGGTCCAGGACTCACCCACTGCTTCTTCTTCGTCTGGGAGATGAGCTGTTTGTTTTGGGCCACGAGTTTCTTCACCTCCTCCACCAGCTCCTCTTTACACTTCTCCTTCACCTGCTTACACTTCCTCTCCATCTCCGCCTGAGCTCCGGCCACCGCCTTGCTGACCGCCTGGCGCTTCTCCTCCTCCATCTCCACACGGAGCTGAGGACACAGACATAGAGAGACGTCTGGGTTTTTAAACTGAAGCTGTCACACACACACCTGAGCAGCGCTCCGACTCACACACACCTTCTCCAGAGCCTCTCTGACCACCCTCTCCGTCTCCCTCTTGTTGTCGGCCTTCATCATCTCCTTCACGTCGTTGAAGACCTTCGTGTACTTCTCGTGGCACATGTTCTGGCAGGCGCCGTCGCTGCTGGTCTGAGTGCCGCGGTGCAGCGTGCGCGGCGACCCTCCGTTGGCCTTCTTGGTCTGCGTGGACACCGACAGCTTCTCGGGCTGCTGAGGCGCCGACGACACCGGGATCTCTTGGCTGGAGCTGACCGCCTCCATCTCTGGCTCCGGGTCCTGGTGGAGGAGAGAGGATGGCAAAATAATATTAATATTCATTTATATATGTGGGTCCAAAACATTAAACATGATGATCTGTGATCTGAAAAAACTTACACTGGCTTCTTCTTTGGGCTCGACCATTTGAGACCGGCGGCTTTTCTTGGCTTTCGGCTCCTGGCTGCCTTTGAGCTGGAAGATTTGGATAAAAGAACTTTCAGTAAAATATGAAATATCTTTGTGTTCCGTCTTTGTTTCAATGCAGACTGAGAAAACTTTCATTGATACCATTTTATACCAAACAAACATTTAACTTTGAATAATAATACTGTTCTCGTTGTTCTGATGTGTTAGTGATAATTTATGAATGATTATAATATCCAATAAAACACTGAGATCATTTCACACCTGTCCCATGTTGTAGTAATGTGCAGTCCAGCCACCAGATGGCGCCGTTAGCTTCATTTTTAGTTTGTCAAATATACGTGACTTTGATTTTCTCCATGTTTAACTTTAGAACTTTGAACATCTGGTTCATGGTTTGTTGGATTCATGTTTTTATCATTAGATCTGAAAATGAGGTGAAAACCTCAGAGGAAATGTTTCTTGTGTTGTGACGGTGAGAGACGTTTGTTTTTATTTCACCACACTTACATGTCGGACCTGCTCGTTGCTGGTGGAGGAGATGCTGGACTCGGCTTCGTCCGTCCGCTCCAGCCTGTCTGTCCTCCCGCTGCTCTCCTGCTGCGGCCGTTGGCTCTGGCTCTGGTTATGATTCTGGTTCGGGCTCTGGTTCTGGCTCTGGTTCTGCTGGAGGTGCTGGTGCGGCATGCTGGCCTCCTCCATCTTGGACTTCCAGAAGCGACCCTCCCTCAGGAAGCGCTGGTACACCTCCAGCTCCTCGCACGCCTTCTTCCAACCGTTGCTGCGCTTCACCTGCAGCTGCTGGACGCTCACCTTGATGTCCTGGATGTTGTCTGCAGGGATCCACGCTCTGGGAACAGAAGAGGATGGAACAGAATTGGTTTACGTCATCCGATAGCTGGAAACCTGAAGATTGAACTGATATTCAGGGAATTTCCCTGTTACTGTGAATATCCTGTGTCCGTCCTCTGAACGCACAGGCTGTGATCACAGCGGCTCGATTTAAAGAGTGAGACTAAAATGAACTGAACACGATCGTCCACAAGAATCTCAGCTTTCCAGTCACACCCAATTCATGCAACTCCAATCCTGTTCAGGGACTCCACGTGCAGAAATATTCAAATACAAAGTAACCACATTCATACCGCATGCAAAGCTGCATGGGAGCAGTGTAAAGAGGAAACCTGTGGGAGGCCAAACAAGTCATTTTCATTCAGATATCATGAGGCTGAACTAGCTCGATGAGGTTGGTACTAATGGATGCTCTTCTAGTTTCATAAGTGTCTTCAGATACTGCTCTACAACCTCTGGAAGACTAACGTGAGCCCCGTCACGTGTTTGTTTCTTTAATTATAAAAACCTTGGATCTTTTTACACAGCTTCCAGGAGCAAAATGTTTCTTTAGATAAGAGAAAAGTGAAGCTGTGTGTTGTTGTCGTGACGTCTGTGTGCTGTGCTAACCTCTGGTGCTGGTGGCCAAAGAAGCGAACGTCCACCTGGTTGTCCTCCCTCTGAAGGACTTTGGCCGGCCAGTAGCCGAATCCTTTCATCTTGGCCCACACCAAGTCGTGGCTGGGGGTCTGCCGGGGGAACACACACAAAAAGAAACCTGACAGACTAAAGATACAACCCGGGAGTGGATTTCTACCTCTCAGATCAAACTGCGTCTGTCACGACATACAGGTGGTGTTTGTACTTACGCAGGGATAACAGAACCAGTTGTCTGGCCGGGCGTTCGACAGGTAGAAACAGTTCTTACACAACAACAATTCATTCAACTGGAGGAGAGAAACATGAAGAGAGAGAAAGAGGAGCAAAGTTCAGTGTTCGGCTCTGAAACTAAAACTCTGAGCGGTGAGAGTGGAGCAGTGTCACCTCGTGGCATGTGTCGCTGAAGAGCAGCCGTGCGATCTCGGCCTGGTCGCTGTGAACTGAAACAAACAAAACACAAACAAACTGTCGCTTTAAAAAAGATTTTACATCAAACTAACCGGAGAGAAACATTTTTCTTAGTTTAGTGATATTGAAAAAGAAAATCCTGTTTGTTTATTCATACCCGTGTTGCAGTTAACAAAATATATTTTCAATTAACACTTGCACGGTGACGTCGCTGCAGTAAATTCGTTTTTTTTTGTTACAATTTATGTTTCTTAAAGTCAGATTTCAAGCTGAAACCAAAAAGCTGAGGCGCATTTTTAAAAATACTACAGCCACATAAACATCACAGTAAACCTGAAAAATAACAACAACAATGATAATAATAATAATAATAATAATAATAAATAATAATATTTAGTTTTCTTGTTCATTTGTTCTTTGATTTTAATTCTGAATTTTGCAGATTTTAAATATTTGTCTTGTCCGTTTGTGTTTCGTCCAAATCCTTCAAGATTTTTGATTTGATGCGACATTAAAAAAAAACTTAAACCCACCTCCGTACAAGATGGCGGTGTTGTGAACGATCAGCTGAGCGTCTGCTTTGAACTCCTCGAAGCTTTTATATTTTCCTTCAGACAGATTCTGTGAGAGAGAGAGAGAGAGAGAGAGAGAGAGAGAGAGGAGAGAGAGAGAGAGAGAGAGAGGTGTTGGATCAGGAGAGGGAGTACAAAGACGTCTATTCACATGCTGTGTGTGTGTGTGTGTGTGTGTGTGTGTGTGTGTGTGGTGTGTGTGTGTGTGTGTGTGTGTGTGCGTGTGAGAGGTCCAGGAGAGGGCAGTGTGTACACACACACACACACACACACACACACACACACACACACACACACACACACACACACACACACACACACCACACACACACACACACACAGGTCTGGGCAGTGCTCCAGCGTGTCTGGCAGGGGTTTGCTGTGATGCACCACTGACCACAGCACAGCAGAGTCCTGCCTGACCTCAGTCAGTCACTCATGTTGAATTATTACAAATAATAACCATTAAAAATAAATTTATCTCAACATGAATCTCGACGAATAAAAATAGAAATATATAAATGAATCATGAATAATAAACGGAGCAGCTGATTTTTTTTATCCATGCGGCTTTAATCGTATCAAATCTGGCGAAATGTGAATAGAGACAAATAAAAACAAACAAACAAACAATACGGTGGCTGTCTCAACTTTTCTAAGTTCATGCTCGCTCGGTGAAAAGACGCCGGTCGCCACGGTTACCTCGTGGATGTTTGTGACGTCCAGCGCGGTGTGGATCAGCCGTTTGTACATGGGGTGTTTAGTGTCTTTGCCTTTCTTGTTGAGGTCCACGGCCTGCAACGACATCAATGATGTTTTCTGCTATAAAAAATTACAAACACTTGGATTTCAAATCAGTCAATTAAACACAGAGACATTCTCCTTTAGAGACACAATGTAAACAAACTGCTGAACTGTTGCATTAAAAAAAATAAGACGATAAACTGATACAGCAGCTTGTGATCATGGTGCAGAGCCGTCGACGTTCATCAAGAACTTCAGTTTAATACGGACGCCTCTGTTTGACATAAACAAACAAACCATCGATTCATATAAAGGTATTTTTGAAGCCTGTCACCGGGTCGGATCGGGACGGTTCCCCCTCAAAAATCAAATGAGGGAGGTGGACACACTCCTGCTTTTGTCTACAGGGGTCGCCAGAACCAACAAAAAAAATTAAAAGTTCCTCATCAGGGCTTTAAGAATTAACAGACGAAGCAATAAACATTAGTCTGTAGTTATACATGATAATAATTCTAAATAAAAATAAAGGTTGTTCTCACCCTCTCCTTCATACGCTGGACGATGAAGCGCAGATATTTACTCATCTCCTGTTTGTTCAGGTTCTTCTTTTTACTGCCCTGCAGGAGGACGAGGAGAAAGAGAGACGTTTAAATCACAGCAGGTTCTGATCTGACCCTGTGAATAGAAAAAGTTCTGTATGACGACACATGACGGACAACGAGCCTGGCAGAGGAAACAGGAAATGAAAAGAGGAATAAGGAGGAGACACAAACAGAGCGACACGAGCACAGATGACAACACAGAAACGATAAATCTGAAACTTTTGAATGGATTTGTGCGTCGGTCAGAGTTTGACCACCTACCCTGCAGACGACACACTGCCAGTGGGATCCTCCATCTCTGGGCTTGAAGTCCTCCGACAGACATTTGAGGTGATAAACCCGGAAGCAGTTGTCGCACGTGAGGACGTCGCCCGGTAGGTGACACTCGAAGCAGTACCAGTCGTGGCTCTCCGTCTCCCACTCCTGCAGCCAAAGACACAGCAGAGCACAAGTTTGGGTGACCCCCCCCTCCAACCCGCCAACCACGGCAGGGGAGGAAACAAACTTCCTTCATCCTCCAGCTTTGATTCAAACTATCTCTCAGGTTTACAGTTGTGTGTGATGGAGCACCAGGAGAAGTGGAAGCTAAAAACAAGAGAACGTGGGCTGGCGTCTTGTTGAAGTGGCTGCATGGTCTACAAAACTCTCGCTGCTTTTCAAGTGCTGCAGCACCGAAATGCATCAATCCAACAAATCCTGCTACTGCATGGAAAACACGTGTCAACGTCCAACTATGGTGACTGAAAGCTCCAGATCCTGGAGCAATGGAATCATACGGAAAACATTAATTTAATTTTGATAAAAAAAATATTTTTACACTTTCCCCCTGAATGTGAAAATATAAATATACCAGATTTTTAAAAGGTTTTTGTAACACGAATGAAGAAAAGCCCTGACGTTAGCGACAGCAGATGGCGACAGAACGGATTTAACTTCAGGGGTCTTAAATTTAAAAAACTGTTAACCAGCTAAAATCTGAATAATAAATCTTACCTTTTATCACAATAATGCCAAACAGCTTTTCAGCTCTTCTAGAGCAGCTGGCTGCCAAAAATAATCTGTTGTACCGAGTTAAAATCTGTTGTACTAAGTTAAAATCTGTTGTACTAAGTAAAAAAACTGTTGTACTGAGTTAAAATCTGTTGTACTGAGTTAAAGATCTGTTGTACTGAGTTAAAAATCTGTTGTACTGAGTTAAAATCTGTTGTACTGAGTTAAAATCTGTTGTACTAAGTTAAAAATCTGTTGTACTGAGTTAAAATCTGTTGTACTAAGTTAAAATCTGTTGTACTAAGTTAAAAATCTGTTGTACTAAGTTAAAATCTGTTGTACTAAGTTAAAAATCTGTTGTACCGAGTTAAAAATCTGCTGTACTAAGTTAAAATCTGTTGTACTGAGTTAAAATCTGTTGTACTGAGTTAAAATCTGTTGTACTAAGTTAAAAATCTGTTGTACCGAGTTAAAAATCTGCTGTACTAAGTTAAAATCTGTTGTACTGAGTTAAAATCTGTTGTACTGAGTTAAAATCTGTTGTACTAAGTTAAAAATCTGTTGTACCGAGTTAAAAATCTGCTGTACTAAGTTAAAATCTGTTGTACTGAGTTAAAATCTGTTGTACAGAGTTAAAATCTGTTGTACTAAGTTAAAAATCTGTTGTACTAAGTTAAAATCTGTTGTACTAAGTTAAAATCTGTTGTACTAAGTTAAAAATCTGTTGTACTAAGTTAAAAATCTGTTGTACCGAGTTAAAAATCTGCTGTACTAAGTTAAAATCTGTTGTACTGAGTTAAAATCTGTTGTACTGAGTTAAAATCTGTTGTACTAAGTTAAAAATCTGTTGTACTGAGTTAAAATCTGTTGTACTAAGTTAAAATCTGTTGTACTAAGTTAAAAATCTGCTGTACTGAGTTAAAATCTGTTGTACTAAGTTAAAAATCTGTTGTACTAAGTTAAAAATCTGTTGTACTAAGTTAAAAATCTGTTGTACTGAGTTAAAATCTGTTGTACTAAGTTAAAATCTGTTGTACTAAGTTAAAAATCTGCTGTACTGAGTTAAAATCTGTTGTACTAAGTTAAAAATCTGTTGTACTAAGTTAAAAATCTGTTGTACTAAGTTAAAAATCTGTTGTACTGAGTTAAAATCTGTTGTACTAAGTTAAAATCTGTTGTACTAAGTTAAAAATCTGTTGTACTAAGTTAAAAATCTGTTGTACTGAGTTAAAATCTGTTGTACTAAGTTAAAAATCTGTTGTACTGAGTTAAAATCTGTTGTACTAAGTTAAAAATCTGTTGTACTAAGTTAAAAATCTGTTGTACTGAGTTAAAATCTGTTGTACTAAGTTAAAATCTGTTGTACTAAGTTAAAATCTGTTGTACTAAGTTAAAAATCTGTTGTACTAAGTTAAAAAACTGTTGTACTGAGTTAAAGATCTGTTGTACTAAGTTAAAAATCTGTTGTACTGAGTTAAAATCTGTTGTACTAAGTTAAAATCTGTTGTACTAAGTTAAAATCTGTTGTACTAAGTTACAAATCTGTTGTACTGAGTTAAAATCTGTTGTACTAAGTTAAAAATCTGTTGTACTGAGTTAAAATCTGTTGTACTAAGTTGAAAATCTGCTGTACTAAGTTAAAAATCTGTTGTACTAAGTTAAAATCTGTTGTACCGAGTTAAAATCTGTTACCTCAAACTGTGCTGCCATTAAAAAAACAAAACCTGATCTGATAATCACAGGAAAGAAGAGAAATCTATCTCACTCAGACTACAAATGTGCCTGAAGCAAAAACTGTTAACCAGCTAAAATCTGAATAATAAATCTCACCTTTTATCACAATAATGCCAAACAGCTTTTCAGCTCTTCTAGAGCAGCTGGCTGCCAAAAATAATCTGTTGTACTGAGTTAAAGATCTGTTGTACTGAGTTAAAGATCTGTTGTACTGAGTTAAAATCTGTTGTACTGAGTTAAAAATCTGTTGTACTAAGTTAAAAATCTGTTGTACTAAGTTAAAATCTGTTGTACTAAGTTAAAATCTGTTGTACTAAGTTAAAATCTGTTGTACTAAGTTAAAAATCTGTTGTACTAAGTTAAAAAACTGTTGTACTGAGTTAAAAATCTGTTGTACTAAGTTAAAAATCTGTTGTACTGAGTTAAAATCTGTTGTACTAAGTTAAAATCTGTTGTACTAAGTTAAAATCTGTTGTACTAAGTTAAAAATCTGTTGTACTGAGTTAAAATCTGTTGTACTAAGTTAAAAATCTGTTGTACTGAGTTAAAAATCTGTTGTACTAAGTTAAAATCTGCTGTACCGAGTTAAAATCTGTTGTACTGAGTTAAAATCTGTTGTACTAAGTTAAAATCTGTTGTACTAAGTTAAAATCTGTTGTACTAAGTTAAAATCTGTTGTACCGAGTTAAAATCTGTTACCTCAAACTGTGCTGCCATTAAAAAAACAAAACCTGATCTGATAATCACAGGAAAGAAGAGAAATCTATCTCACTCAGACTACAAATGTGCCTGAAGCATCACATATTTACATTTTTAATCGTTCGGTATCTCTTCGACGTGCAGACTGGAGGAGCCGGGGATCGAACCGCCGATCATGTGATGAGTGGACGACCCCGCTGAACATTGGCACTGAATATCTGGTCAAGATTTGTGGCGTTTTCCTTTGAAAATCTGATCCTAACCAAGAGACGTGAATTTATTGATGCAAAGACCTTTAGAAGGTTTTAGATGTTTCAGTGCGAGGTATTTAAAAGTATCATTGAAGGTATCGGTACATAATTTGGACATCTTACGTCGTATTATAGTAAAGATTCAAAGCGATACTCAGCCACAGCTTGTTTGTGTTAATTATAAATATTATAACGTGCCTTTATCCTGTGAAAATGCAAATTTAACATTTTATTCAGCACAAAGACGCACATGTTCACAGCCGTCCTGTCGAAGACTCGTTTTCATTAATGGGTTCAAGTGAAGGGCGCGGAGACGGGAAGTCTGAATCGCTAAAAAATTCAACTCCTCGTCAACCTGTCAAGAGTCCAACTCCTCCCACTCACAGTCTGGACCGACTCGGCAGGGGAGAGCAGGAGAGTCGTGACTGAATGTCGCTCAGTGAAAGATTCAGTCTCTCTCTTCATTTCTTTCTCCGTGTGTTCATGTGCTGTGGTTTCAATCATAGACCACCAGCATTTGTTTCTATTCTGTGTTTTAACTTTGTAACTCTGTGTGCTATGTAAATATATCATCTTCTTACTTTTTTTTCCTACCCTGAAATCACACTGCTGCGCGTTTCTTTTGTCCCGAGACACGCATGCAGATTTAAACCTGATGGACTGCCTCCATCGGAAGTGTCGGGATTAAAAACGAGCCCAAATCCAACCATAAATAGTCATGAGGACAAAAAGGAGTGAAGACAGCGCTGACATTCACTCTGCCAATGTGGCTGCTACGCCATAGACACTGATCAGAAGCAGAACCTGCCAGGAGGAAGCGCTCCACACTCTGGAAATCCACGGTTCCCTCGGGAGGATCTTTTACGGGATCATTTACAACCGCCGGATACGTCACAAGAACGGACGTTTGTTTAAAACCTAAAAGTATTTAAAGACTAAACGAATGACTGCTTAACCAAAAGGGTAATTAAACATGAGCTGCCGTCCCATCAGTACATTAGAACCGATAGAGAACGCCTGGTGTAAAAATATTCACGGTACTAACCCTTAAAAATATTGCTCCCTACTCTCAAAGCAGTCTGGCGGTCCGACAATGTAATAAATCCTTCGTATCCTCCTGAAAACCTTTGTTCAAAGCAACAACAGAGCTGATATTATTTTTCTTTCCATATTTATACATGCAGAACGTGTTTTGATTGCTTTATTTTGAATCCTTAAATGATTTAAAAGATGTACTGAATATTAAAAGTTCTTCTTCTTCTCATTTATCGGTTGACACAAAAACCGATGAACTTATAAATGAACAAACGACGAGGCGGCACGTGCAGCTAGATTTGTGGATTGTTGCATTTTCGGTACGTTCTCTGGTTTATGCACAGATTTGCAGGATCGCGATCGCGGTTAGATCGCGTTCTCAGTTCTGTGGGTTCATCTGGGAACAAACACGTCAAGTGCAACCGCTGAGTTCACATATTCCCAAAATGAAAAGAGCCCAAGGACGAGTTCACAATCAAACGTGTGAAATAATGAAACCCATCCACAGATCCCTCAAAGGACTTTCTTTTTCAGAGCGTAAGAGACTCTCCACCAACACAAACACTCGACAATATAAAAATGGTCCTTGAGTTCTGTCGAATGTCAACAGGCACTTCACTATTGTTGGACTGTCTGATGAAAGACAAGTGGCTGACTTCAAAAGGCTGGAGCTCTCCGAGCCAAGGACACGGAGTCTGTGGTTTCAGCAAAGTAACGGGACAGGCGTGTGGAGAGAGTCGGGCCGATTCGAAGGATATCGTTACAGCCACATAAAGCCTGAGGAGCACCGGCAGCAGCAGCGAGGCATAAGACGTTAAAATAAGACTGTTTGTGTGTCAGTGTGAAATATTCTGATTCAGAAACTTTTAATCCCTCAAGTTCACCAGCAAAAAAAGAAAAACTGAGGCAGAAAATCAGTTTTTAGGGTCAAATCACAGCGTTCTCTAAACATCCGTGAAATACCTCTGTGCTTTTTTTTAAGAGGGAGAAATGGGCCTTGACTAAAAGCTGCCAACAAAAGGCAGGGACTTGGATAGCGATGGGGACAGAGGAGGGGTTGAGGCAGCCGGAGGGGGTTGGCTGCCTTTATCCACCTTCCCAATGCTCACGGTGTCAAGCTGGGACACGCCACGAAGCCCAGAGAGGCCGAGCGGCGGGGTTTCCACACGCCTTCTAATGACCTACACAAAACAAAAACTCCAGGATTCGTCTCCGCCTCCTGCTTCTTTCAGACTGCCTCCACCTGCAGTCAGAGTTTAGACACTGTGCTGTGACTAAAAATGCACAGACTTGGATTTTAGAAAACTGGGCTGGTGTTTGTTTAGGTCACACATGAGCTAATAAAGAAAAGTGGCACAGATCTACACAAATTACAGCCGATATATTTCATGTTTACTAGACATAGGGGTAGGCAATATGCATACAATCTTCTATCACAGTCAAATAATTGTAAATATTGATATATAATCATAGTCTAACAATAGCAGAGCTAATTAAATCAAAGCCCTTAAATCACATTGATGCAAAAATCATATTAAAGTCCAATATTACCATAGAGCAGGCCTGTTCAGTGATTTGCACCACTGCCTATGATGTTGAAGGAGAAGACAGAAGGGTTTGGTAAAAGATGTGACAGTGCAGAAATAGTTTAAGCCTGATGGAGGAGGGCGTGAAGCAGCACCTCTCCGCTTACTCCCCAGTGTATAAACTGTATATGCTGTTAGCGGAGGTGGTCCACTGCACAATAACAGAGTTTAAAAACAATGTTTGCACACAACTTTGTCAAAATTATGGGTTAGTAAATGAAATCACGTGTTTTTTTACAGTGTACAAGTTGTTGCTGAGTGCATCATCATATCACGTTCATCATCGTCATGCATCCAACTGTCTGATGTGCAGATTTCAGGGCTGAGTTTGAGGTGAACCTGGATTTAATCCAATCTGACGTGAGGCTGCGCGTTTTATTTTTTGTTTTCAAGAATTCGTTGCTTTTTTTTTTTTTTTTTTTTAAAAGGTTAGTGTGTGAAAAGTCTGGTTATCTGTTTAAGTAAATATCGCTGAGGTCGACTCGAGGACGCGGCACATGCCAGTTGGATTGAATCCAGGCACCTGTGGAGGGAGAGCTGCCTCCGTTTGACGATTCACTGCCTCGCATTCAAAATAAACTGTCCGCCGGGCGCTCGCGCTAACCTGGACAAACCAGTCGGCTGTGTTACTGAGGAGCAGGCACAGACAACCACCACCCCAACATCCTTCCCTTTCCCGCCTCCACCCTGTTTTTATCAACCGAATGAAGAAAAAAGGAAAATAAGCATGCCAGACAGAAGTTAAGAACACGGCAGAACACACCTCCTCTGAGGAGAACTACAACTACAAAGACCAAAGAAAACTACAAACGCACAGATGCTTGCTACCAACCTGCGGCTATGCTAGCATTGCTTGTCGTCTCACGTTAAAATTTACTCATTGCTGTTCAAGCTTGTCGTTAACACTTGAGATATTTGGACACAGCTTTGTGCTGCGCCAAGTTTGTGTTGTTTATAAAAATAAAATAAAAAAGAAAGAAAGAAAAAGAAATCAAGCAACGGCACATCTGTAGATGAGTAGCGAGCACGAATATTTTATCATCATCAATCACTTCCACAAGAAATTTGGCCACGTAGACGCAGCGCTGCGACGGACTTTCATGAAGCTTTTTACAGTGCGACTGAATGACAGCGAGTGGCTTCTGGCAGTGTGTTTAAATAGTGACTGTGAGGCCGAATATGAAACCTGATGCGTTTCCAGCTTTCACCTTGTGTGATTCGTTTGATTTAAAAAAGGTGCAGCGAGCGGACTCGAGTGCGAGACGACTGGAAGCTGAAAAGCTTTCTGTGTGATTTTAAAAAACACAGCCTCCGACTCGTTCACCAACCAGAACACACCACACTGTTTTTATTTTTTTTATTTTTCTGCGACCTGCATAAAAAGATTCACTCAAATCCCTGACTGCACTGCATGTGGCACAGCCGATTTCTCACAGAATGATGTTAGTCGAGAGGAGAGGAGGAGGGGAGGGAAGGGAGGGGAGGGGAGGAGAAAAAAAATGAAGTGATCGAATGAAGAACAAACCCTGAGTTTGAAGAGAAACAATGCAGCCCTTACCTTGCTTCCTTCTGCTTTCGGCTCCTGTGATTGCAAGTGATTCAGAGAGTAGTGTTTAAAAGTCCTGCCGCTTCAAAATAAAAGTCGACCTCAGCTCATCTTGAGATTTTAACAACAGATCATGGAAATACTATAAATACTATTAAATCCCCCAATACTGCATGCTTCTTTCCAGGATCTATGGCCTGATATCATAACAGATAGCCTTGAATTCAAGGATTTCAACTAGAAATATCAACCTTAAACATATTATTACTATTCTGATACAAATCCTGTCAGTTATTTCTGTTTTTCTTGCATGAGATTTCACAGTTGGTGCTCAGATGCTGCCCAGGGTAGCACTGGGATTACAGCAGCCACCTAATACATGCTAATGCCGCTCGCACAGTAATCCATTAAGTGCTAAAAAAAAAAAAATAAAAGGCATGAGGATTCTCCCCAGGTAGAGCTGATACACTGTGAACTGATCTTCACAACTAACAAGGGAAATAAGAGGAAATGAAGTTCACATGGGAAAAGAGAAAAATAACGTCTGAGCACGTCAAGAGACGACACACACTACTGAGAAATAAAAAGTGTGTGATCTGACATGTTCAAGGATTGAATGTCTCTTTTCTTGAACCTGTTCAAACCTACCATCTCGTCCCCGGGCAGCCAGTATCCCTCCTGCTCGATGCCGGCCTTGGAGCCCTTGCAGCCGACAGTCAGGGTCTCCACCACGAGGCCGTCCTTCACGGCCAAGCTCAGCTGTCTGGCCGTCTCCTTGGGGTGCATGCCAAACACACGGCTCAGGTACCTGGACAGGTGGAGAGTGAGAAGTGATTAGAAATAATGGCAGCTGTGGCTCAGGGTCGCTCAAACATGAACATTTAGGATCCGATCAGAAAAGCGGAAACAATCGGCGTAGACATAGAGGAAATTTACAACCATACAGAGAACTGACGAACGTCCTCTGCTGTCCTGAGACCTTTGAAAAAGAATTTCTCAAATTATGACGGGCCTGCAAAAGTCACGGAGCGTGAGCGCCGAAGGTAACCTCGACAACCTCACCATCTCTGGTCTCCATCAAGTGGAACAACGAGATTTGTTGTGTGCTCGCGGCTTCAGTTCAGCCTGGTTGCGCTATGCTTGATGCAGCAAAGAAGCGTTGCAGAAATTTAGGACCGGAAGACTGAAGAGTCCATAAAACAGAGAAATGACGTAGCCTTGCCGAATTCAAATGTATCAAGTGATAAAATGACAATATAAGAAGAATGTGAAGCTTTATATCATCATGCTGTTGTTGAGACTGTGCGAACGTGAACTGTGGATGCTCATACATGTCTCAACAAGACTTGGACTCGCAGAAGAACGTCTACATTTCAGAAGACTGATCATAACTCATACTTAAAGAGAAGCTTGACTCTACAAAGAACATGTGCACAGAGTGCGGCTGTCTGCACACTGAGACACTGAAGCTCAGCGTCCTGCCAAAGCGAGAATCAACGTCTGTGCTCGTAACACAACACATGTCGGCTGAAGAAACCCTGAATCCGCACTTCACTTCCTCCAGCCGACGGGTGTGTGTGGAGACGTCTGCTGCAGAGACAGAGAGACGGCTCGAGTCAAAGATGCCGAGAGGCGTCCACACAAAGAAACGACACCGCTCCAACAGAGAAACATCTCCTCTGCACCTCTCTTTACCTTATAGATGAAAAAAAAATTTGTAGCAACCTTCAGATTAAGACTAAAGAATAAAAACTAAGGGTGGTGGCCCCGAGGTGATTTAAGGTGAACGAACTCTGATTTCTTCCGATAGCTGGATGTGGGTGTTAACCTGCTCCTTCCTCTTTCTGAATTAAGCTCCTTCCTTTGTTGTAATTATATTAATGCCGACTAAGCCGTGAAGCCCGGCAGTTCAAATTGTTGCTTATGAGTCGAGTGAAGCTCAAGACCCTCGACATCCGCTCTAATAACTGTGTACATGTCATGATCATTAGTCCGAGAAGCGTGCATGCATTCTTTTTCTCTACGGTCTTAAAATGACTTGCCTCTTAGATTTGTAATTTTCCACCAACAATACCCCGACGCTCCATAAATTTGATTTATACAACCCGGGAAACGGATTAAAGATACATGTGGGTCGAAATTACAAGCAGAGGCAGAGTCTCTCTCATCTGTTTCCTCCTCTGACGCTCCCACAGTTTTCTCGTTTGGGAGCACATGCGATTGAAATAATGTCTCGCTTGATTCCTGCAGCCGCCTGCTGACTCAGAAGGTCGAGTCTCCTCTGCTGTGGCAGGCGGCCAACGAACAGTCAGTGGGGAATCAGGTGAGAGTCTGTATTTACTCCTGAGTTACAATGGAGAGGCCTATAGTGTTTCAGCGAGGTGAACACAAGGCAGACTAGGATTACTTAAACCAGGATACCAGGGAACCCTGACGAGGCTCTTCGACTCTGATATCATCTTCCGACCTGCGACAGACGGCTTCAGGTTTCCTGTAGTTCCAGTTTTTCTAGAATTGAAATCACAACTGTGATAAACGTGCGACGTGCAGCTTTAACGCAGCCTGGTCTCCTCTTAAATATAATAATAAATCATAGAAAATGACAAACTTGCTTTAAACATTTTAACTAATGAGTATTTGTCAGAGTTTGGTCACTAAAACACACATCCTAATTCCACAGAGTCAGAAATAATAGATTACTTGTTTTGTTTAAAGCTTAAAAGATATTTAGATAACTCTCATATAAAGAGAAAGATGTTGGAGCTGGAACCGTCTAATGCAACGTTTCTCAAACTATGGTACGAGTACCATCACGTTTATCTTAAAAATGAATTATACTATCAAAATGCCACCGGCTCTCTTATGAAAACAGACTAGGTGACGGCTGGAATGTCACTTCCTGAAATATTTGGCTTCAGTCACGTTACCTCTGGAATGCTCACACGAGCTCAAATGTGACAAAAAGATAGTAAGCGGAGGTGAAACATGGCTCCAAACGGGAAATATCAGGAATAGAAGAGCGGCTCAGAAGCACCGCTTTCCAACAGATGAACTGGTTTCATTAAGGATTCAATAAATAATCAACCTCTTATTAATAAACCGGCCTCCTGTGTGAGCTGTTTTTTTTGCTTTTGTTCTGTTTCCTTGTTAGCTTAATTAATGATTAACTAATTGATTTAGTTGTGACCTTGCCGTGCACCTAAAGCGATGTGAGAGAGGGGACAGTTAATTATTCGCCCCAAACCAAAGTCATCACCTTCATGGAGCTTGGCTGGGTGAAATAAAGCTACAGTGGGGCTGGATAGGTTGGAGGTGGACGGGCGGTGATGAGGGAGGAGGTGGACAGTCCTATCCGTTGCATGCCGCTGCTTAGTGTTGCCATGACAACAGCCACTCGCTGCCGGTAATCATTTGGCAGGCGGCCAGCGAGCGAGGTGCTCGCCAGCTTGCCGTATGAGATGTGCTAAGTGTTTCATTTAGTCTCTGCCCCCGTCCTGATCGGCGAGGTGTGCCGAGGATGATCCGTCTTCAGTTTGAACGAGGTGATCGTCCCAGCTCGAATAAAAATAACGAGGCTGAACCGAACCTGCTGTAAACTCTGCGGACTGCAGTATGAAGGTGGCTAACTTCAAAACAAGCATCCAGTCTTTTCCTCTGTTTTTTTACAGTGGGGCAAAAAAGTATTTAGTCAGCCACCGATTGTGCAAGTTCTCCCACTTAAAGAGGAGAGGTCGGTGCAGGTACACTTCAACTATGAGAGAAAGAATGGGGGGAAAGAATCCAGGAAATCACATTGTAGGATTTTTAATGAATTAATTGGCAAATTCTCTGTAAAATAAGTATTTGGTCACCTACAAACGAGCAAGATCTATAACTTCTTCTTTAAGACGCTCCTCTGTCCTCTACTCGTTACCTGTTTGAACTCGTTATCAGTAAAAAAAAAAAGACACCTGTCCACAAGCTCAGACAGTCACACTCCAAACTCCACTATGGCCAAGACCAAAGAGCTGAAACAAAACTGTAGACCTGCACCAGGCTGGGAAGACTGAATCTGCAGTAGGTGAGCAGCTTGGTGTGAAGAAATCCACTGTGGGAGCAATTATTAGAAAATGGACGACCTACAAGAACAATGATAATCTCTGAAGATCTGGGGCTCCACGCAATATCTCACCCTGTGGGGTCAAAATGATCACAAGGACGGTGAGCAAAAATCCCAGAACCACACAGGGCGACCTAGTGAATGACCTGCAGAGAGCTGGGACCAAAGTAACACACTTCTCCGTCAGTACATGTCCAGGCCCGTCTGAAGTTTGCTAGAGCATTCGAATGATGCAGAAGAGGATTGGGAGAATGTCAGTTGAAACCAAAATAGAACTTTTTGGTAAAAACTCAACTTGTCGTGTTTGGAGGAGAAAGAATACCAAAGAAGACCAAACCTCCTGTGAAGCATGGGGGTGGAAACATCACGCTTTGGGGCTGTTTTTCTGCAAAGGGACCAGGACGACTGATCCGCGTAAAAGACAGAATGAATGGGGCAATGAGCATTTTGAGGGAAAACCTCCTTCAGTCAGCGAGGGCATTGGAGATGAAACGTGGCTGGGTCTTTCAGCATGACAATGATCCCAAACACACCAGCCGGGCAACAAAGGAGTGGCTTCGTAAGAAGCATTTAAAAAGGTCCTGGAGTGGCCGAGCCAGTCTCCAGATCTGAACCCCATAGAAAATCTTTGGAGGGAGTTGAAAGTCTGAGTTGCCCAGAGGCAGCCCCAAAACATCACTGCTCTAGAGGAGGGTATATAACAAAGTTTTAAGATGAACTTTTGTTATTGACCAAATATTTATTTTCCACCATAATTTGCAAATAAATCCTTTAAAAATCAGACAGTGGTTTTCTGGATTTGTCTCTCATAGTTAAATGACCGACCTCTCCTCTTTAAGTGGGAGAACTTGGACAACTGGTGGCTGACTTAATACTTTCTTGCCCCACTGTAGGTGTTGGTATAATATGTATGATAACTGCAGGATGTCAGGTTGAATTAAATCCAGAATTAACACAAAGACAGGCCATCCCTCACCGGCTTCCCACCCATTTACAGATCCAATTGCCTCCATGAAATAAGGCAACACTCAAATCAAATCAATCAATCATCTTTCTAAATTTAATATCTTTTGTAATGTAAATGTCAAAGTGAGCACAGATAGTTGATTTGTGAAGTCGAGTGAGATCGGCAGACGCAGGTCATCGGGGGAATTGATTTATGTAACGCGACATGTTCACATTCAGGAGCTTCAAGTAATTACATGTCTGTGTGTCTGTGTGTGTGAAGCTGTTTTCTCCCTTCAGGTCATCATCATGCTTCAAATCACTTGAAACCTTTTAAACATGAAGCTGTTAGAGAGTTTCTAACCAAACCATAAAGTGGCTCAAAAGCTCGAGAGAAGGTTGAAAACTTCCGGATAAAATTTCTTGCGATGTAATTTCACCTCCGTTTATTTTAAAAACGTACAACCGTGTGTCTGATTTCTTCTCAGTGTTTTAGTCTGAAGACACGCACAGACATAAAGCATCATCGTATGAGTCTCGTCTGCGGTGAACTTACTTGGAGATCCTGTCCATGTTAGCGATTTGTTTCTGATTGCGGATGACCTCGATGGCCGCCCACACATACTGGACCACCTTGGGGTCCGCCTGCCTCTTCTTCACCACGCGTGACATGACTTCCTTATTCATCTTTCAACTGTGGGGAAACAAGAATACAAATCAGACGATGGATCTGCTTTTCTTCCATGAACACCAGTGTTGTGTTTATTAATGATGACAGCCTGAACATACGTAAGCAGCAGTCACTTGTTTCACTTGTTTTTGTGTTAGCGTTTTTATATTGTAGCTCCGTCTGCTCAAGTTGTTTTTATTTGATAGGATTCTTGCCAATCATCAAGATATCCGGGAAACAAAACCTTAGTTTGTACTGAGCGGCGTGACATAAAGAGCCACTGTCTCCCCTCCAGGACGAGAGCACACGGCGGTCAGCTGTGATGACGGGCGAACACAAAGGGCACAAAGACTGTGCAGGACCACAAGAATCACACGTGACCGTCTTTCAAGACGTTACTGACCATTAAACCACGATCAGGTGGGTGACTTAGCAATTTCACCGTCACAATACTCACTAAAATAACAGCATAAGAGAAAGTGCTGCAAGTCAGAAACCAGCTGTTTTTGGGACCATGTGATGCAGCGTTGTTATTTAAACGGTGGTGAGGTCTGTCCAGACTTGCTGCAGACGGCTTCCTCCAAAGAGAAACTCCTTCCAGCATCATCTGAACTGAACTCGAGCCGTCACAGACAGAACCCTGAAAACTATTTTAAAAAGTGAGGCAGAGTCTGAGTGATCAAAATCTGTAAATCAGACTCAGCACGAGTCACGTCAATGCTCCTTCTCCTGCACTGTTGTTGGTTTATGTTGCAACTTTGATTGTACGTGACAAAAATAAAAAATGGTTAATAACTGCATCCCTGTTCACAGATCTCAGATATTATTTTACACATGGACACAGGTCTGACTCATCGGTAAATATATACGGGAGGACACAAATGCTTCATTCATCCTCCTCAACAGAGCAAATTATTAACTCTCTGTCAACCTTCCTGGTTGAAATAAGGACCTTATAACTCCCTGTCCCCCCCTTCTCCCGCCCTTGTTTTTACTGACTGGATGAACACTTGTACTTGTGACTTCTAATAGCTGTTAAACTAAGCAACAATTAAACGTGTGGGGCTTTTGAGTTGATGTCACGTGCGAGACAAGACAGATTTAAGATTAAGCTCAGCATTTCCTCTTAAAAAAAAACATTCATTACATGTCACCGTCATCAGGAAGAGGTTCTTAATGCCTCAGACGGCCTTCATGCCATGTGGACATCAGAAAGCGTCCGACGAGAAGAAACCTCCAAAAGGCTTCGCCTGTCTGCTGCGGTGCACAGGCTCCGGCCTTCCCATCGAATATCTTGAGAGGTTCAAATCTAATTTTATGCGGTCTTCCTCTTAACCATCCGTGAAACTTAAGATGTCACTTTCATAAATCGCAGCCAAAAGCTAAACCAGAATAACGCAGAGAGCGACGCAGGGGGAAGGCGGCTGTGTGTTGACAGAGGATGTTCATCTTCACACTTTTCTCATGCGGTGCGGCATGAAGAGAAGCAAGAGAGATATGAGCACAGCAAAAAAATGCTAAATCAACACAGGGCATGTGGTCGTTTGCAGGTTGTACTCGGGCCTGAGACGGTCAGAATATTTCATATTTCTGACAGCATCTAAAGTCTGGGCTCACGTACGCACACACCAACCTGATGCAACCTAAAGCAGTGGTCTTCAAACTGTGGTGTGAGTACTAGTGGTGGTACGCAGAGGAATCTCATTATTTCATCAAATAAATTCATTTAGACACATTTAATACGACCTTGATACTTTGTTTTGAACCGTGAGATAGCAGGAAGGTATTCTAAAATAAGTCCGTCCATCCAAGTAGCTCTGGTTCTGTTCCAAGATGCAACAACAGTCGACAATAACAAAATAAATATGTTTGAAAAAGTCTCTTGTTACGAATAAACCTTATCCTGTGTGAACACTGAGTGTGGAAGGTTCGAGAAACCCGAACCTAAAGCAGTCAGTCACCAGCTGGACTTCTCTTAATGTGACTGAATTTATCTCCGATCAGATTAAATCATTAAGACGAATTGGAGTGCTGAAAAAAATGACACTTCAAACTTTTCATACCACCTCCCAAGTATCACTATTGTCACAGACCAAACCACATTTTAATTAATGACTAATCATGGACGTGCGTGTGCACTACAGTGACGACCCATCAGGCCGATATTTAAAAAAAAAAAAAAAAACATTACAGGGAACACAAAACTTTTTAAAATCACATTCCAGTGATATCTTTGTTTAAATTAACTCAAATTTGTTTTGTATAATTTCCCAAAAAAAAATATTCAAGAGATTCCTCCGAGTAGCACCACAGTTTGAGAATTAGTGACCTAAAGCAGTCAGTCAACATCTGGACTCCTCTTAAAAAGGTCCAGTGTTTAAGACTGAGGGCCTCTAGTTTTAGAAAAAGCTGAAAATAGGAATCTTTATGTTTTTCGAACTTGTAAGTGGGAGCGGCTCCTCTGCCATGGAGGCTACCTTCATTACCCATAACAGACAAACTAAAGTCTTTATACTATGAGAAGATTGCAATACAGCGATTACACCACGAGATGCAACTCGAATCCTACACACTGCAACAATTCTTGCTGCCATGATGAGATGCAGTGGAATTAAAGGTTGTGCAGCGTCTGCGCGGTGTCTCACATGGACGCTACTATCGAAAGATAACTTCCAACTTTGCAACAACTCGACACAGCCGGAGGTGAAGGAGGGAACGGGAGCAGCGGCGTGGTGACGGTGAGTAATGCGACCGCCTCTTTCTTCTTTTTCTGTGTCAAGTGCACAAGGTGTGAACGAGGAGGGCCACCTGTGCCACGATGCCAAAGCTGCTCCTTCTCTGCTTTCCTCTATGTGAGCCTGCTCTGCTGGCATGTACAGATTCAATTAGACAAGGTGTGTGACCACTGGAGGACAATTAGAAGACAGGTTGAGAGGGGTTTGTATGTCTCACGGGGTAAACAAAGACTACACGGCGCTGCTGTTCCCCCCATCATGTAAATCCACATCTGCTAGTTCCTACAGATCAGAGGGGAGGTGGTGGAGGACTACAAATACCTAGGAGTGGTGATCCACAACAGACTGGACTGGAAATCAAACACCGAGGCTTTGTACAAGAAGGGGATGAGCAGACTCTACTTCCTGAAGAAGCTGAGATGCTTCAACGTGTGCAGCGAGATGTTGGAGATCTTTTACCAGTCTGTTGTTGCTGTAGTTTGTTGGGGCAGCAGCATCAGAGCCAGCGACACCAACAGACTCGATAAGATCATCAAGAAGGCCGGCTCTGTTCTTGGACTCAGCCTTGAGTCTCTTGAGACTGTGGTGGAGAGGACGCTGAAGAAACTGTTCTCCATCATGGACAATGAGCAGCACCCTCTCCATCACACAGTGGACAGACAGCGGAGCAGCTTCTCCCACAGGATGCTACAGCTCCGCTGTCGAAGGGACAGATACAGGAAATCTTTCCTGCCACATGCCATCACACTGTATGATAACAGCTAAAAAAACAAAACAAACTCAGGTCACAATTTACAGTAGGGATGTGCTGTATATCGTCGTTTGCGACATATCGCCAAAAACATTACCCACGGTAAGAATATGTCATCCCACGATAAAAACAATAAATTCCCATTGATGACGTATGTATGTGCGCGACAGACTCATGGAGCAGATACGCCGGGCAGCGAGGAGCTCTTTCCTCACGGCGAGGAGCTCTTTCCGCACGCTCCGGCCACCAATCCACAAACAGCCTGAAATGTCTCTGAAGCAGAGACTATCCAGGTGGACTAAACTCTGATCATCTACCTGTGTGTGTTCTCACTTTGTTTATTTAATGTACACAGCTTCTAAATCTGACTCGCAATTTACGCCGCAAAATATAATGACACAAAGAAGAGGGGCAGGAGAATATCGATCATCACATATCTCTAATCACAAATCTAACTGAGCCTGATGTCATCATAAATACCCTGAAAATCAAAACTGACTATCTGTATTTCAAACTCAGTAACTCTTTGAAATGTTTTGAGACAAAACAAGAACAAATACAAAACACACTAAAGGTGTCTCCTGCTCCTGACATTGCTACACTAAATGTTGTTTCCTGCAATGATTTAACACACTAGACTATTGTTTTGTTCAGATTAATTATCTCGTTATCACGGGAAAACAGGTCGAATAAAACATATGTATGTAGCAGTGATGTGCAGGTCCATGTTTGATCGACCCGCATCGACCAACGTTTTAAACTAACCCGCCAGAACTCGGACCGCAGCAAATAATTGTGAAATATTGTACCCAACCCGCTTCCTGACCCGCATTTTAAAAAGTAGTCTATACTCTTAATTAACTTCGGATCGTCATCGGGCTACATGATTAGTGAGTTATTATATTCATTTAAAATGCGGTTTAATGGTATTGCTCAGTTCCACGTGTTGGAAAAATCTGGCTTTTTGTCCCGCATTTTAAACAACACAACCGACCGCGACCTAAGTATCATTAAAAATATTGTTTGGTGACTTGTGACCCGCTCAATTTGGATCAACCCAGGCATCACTGGTATGTATGACCCTTTAGGGCTTCTGTAAAGATATAAGAGAACACAAACTGTTTGGAGAGTGTCTGTAAAGAAAGCACCTGAGATTTTTTTTCCCTACAAATAAAAAGATAATTTAATTTGGTCATAATTTGTCTGTAGCTCATTTTGATTTTTAAAAAAAATCGATTCGTGAACAGAAGAATCGTGAATCGAATCGAGTCGTGAGTCGACAGGACAGATTAACACTGATGTCAATAGAAACCCAGTGACAGTCAGGACAGGTGTGAAGGATGCAGTAACGCACCGTTAGCCATGAGGAGACCGACACATGGGGGGTGCAAGAAGAAGAAGAGCCGAGCTGTCACAAACTGCTCATTACAAACTTGAACAATAAATCTGTATAATAATAATAATTAAAAAACTGGTTAAAACAGCGCACGCTCAACAAAGAGGCAGCAGCGCCAAGGCCACGAGCGTTGCTATCTGTAATGCTAACAGGCTAGCTGACGTCTAAAGCTCGTGGAGACAAAGAGGAAGCTTCAAGTCTCTGTGAATAACACAAACCAGATCACACACAGCGTGTACGTGTTGAATTATGAACACAAAGGCGGCGAACAGCGTGAAATAATAGTGTTTGTGTGGAAAGCGAGGCGGCGCTGTGAAGACAGAGCAGGGAGAGAGGGAGGGAGCTAATTTCAGTTACGTGGCTAACCGTAGCTTTAACGGTCGATAACCGGGAGATTAACCGACTCGTCGACAGAATAAAGATGTTTCTTTTACACGTGTGAAGCTCTGCCCGTCCTCACAGACACAGCCCAAACCGAACACGGCGGGCTAACTTCAGCTGTTTGTTTTGGACGGCGCCATGTTCACGATCCTCCATCACGGGATACGACAGGCTAAGCTAACGTTAGCTGGTGGCTAGGCTAGCCGCAGTGTTTAATAATAATTATAATATATATTTATTTATATACGTGTGTATAAACTCACCTTTGTTAAGGTGTCACTAACGCTCGGAGGGGAACCCGCGAAGGACTGAGCTCGATGAAAGCTTACATTAGTCTTTTTTCAGGGCTGGTGGAGCTGCTGGAGGTTTGTGTCCAGCTCTGGCCACAGTTACAGCAGCGCTGCTGGAGCGGAGGTAAACACACACACACACACACACACACACACACACACACAGCGGCGCTGCTCACAGAGACACAGGGAGAACTCTAGTGGTGGAATCCGACTTACTGCACCCAACACCGGGGACTCACCAAGCGAGATGGATGGATGGATAGACAGAATGATAGATAGACAGACAGAAAGATAGACAGACAGATAAATGGATAGACAGACAGACAGACAGACAGACAGACAGACAGACAGACAGACAGACTGATAGACAGACAGAATGACAGACAGACAGACAGACAGACAGACAGAATGATAGACAGACAGACAGACAAAATGATAGACAGACAGACAGAATGATAGACAGACAGACAGACAAAATGATAGACAGACAGACAGATAAATAGACAGACAGACAGACAGACAGATAGACAGACAGACAGACAGACAGACAGACAGACAGACAGACAGACAGACAGAATGATAGACAGATAGATAGAATGACGTTGAGACTGAGATCTTTTATATATATACATATACATCTTTTTTATATACCTTTCATATATATATATATATAGTTTACGTGTGTGTATATAGTGCTTAATAGATGATTTCTTGTTTAACCAGTGATGGGAATAACGGCGTTGAAATAAACGCCGTTACTAACGGCGTTACTTTTTTCAGTAACGGGTAATCTAACGAGTTACTTCATCTATCGTTGTAACGCCGTTACCGGTACCAACACGCCGTTACCTCGCGTTACTGAACCAACCTACTCGTTTAGAAACTGGCACCTCACTCAACTCGCATACAGGAATGCCTTTTTTTCTCCCTTTGGTAAGGGCGGGATACGTAATGACAATTGGCTAAAGCAGAGATTTCATGTTGAGCCAACCAGAGACACCCGGTGGGCGGGAATACACACAAACCAACACACGGTCGTAGCGCGCGCACACACACACACACACGCACACACACACACAGCATGTCAGATGAGATGGCGAGTCCCGAGGCTGAGTCTAAGACAGCGTTTTCACAGTGGAAGTATAGGCAGTATTTTAACCTCGTCGAGGTAAAAGGTAAAAATGTACATGTTACATGCACACTGTGTCTAAGACCAAAGACTTTGTCCACGTCAAATGTAAGCAACTCGAATTTAATTAAGCATCTCTCGACTGCACACGCGTCTGTTAAGCTAGTGGCCACCGGCACGCCCCACGATAAAGGCAAGCTAGCTAACAAGGAAGGCTGGATTTTTCTGCTTCAGCTTCTACCCCAAAACTTACCACACAGCAAGAACTCAATAAAATTATAGGGAGGTATGTGGTTGAAAACATGCTGCCATTGAAAGTTTGTTTTAATTTGCAGCATGTCAAGTGTAAAACATGTCATATTGTTTAACTGCTTACATTTGTAAGTAAAGAAAATGCTTAAAGTTCAGTTGTAATTGTGTTGAGGTGCAATACATTAAAACCTGTATGGGTATCTGTTGTTTGCTTTACTCCAAATTATTTGGCATTTTTTACTTAAAAAAGTAACGCATTAGTTACTTTCCTGGGTAACTAGTTACTTTTGTAGTGTAGTAACTCAGTTACTAACTCAGTTACTTTTTTGGGTAAGTAACTAGTAACTGTAACTAATTACTTTTTCAAAGTAATGTGCCCAACACTGTGTTTAACATATGTTGTTTTTGTTTTCTATACCTGGAGTATTGTAACAAAATAACCCCCCCCCCCTTGTGATTCTAATTACTTTTATGAGGAAATCTATCTACGACTACATATAAATCATATTTATGATATAATTCCTAAAGTTCTGGGGAAGGTGGAGTAGGTTTACCTGTGATGGTGTAAATAAACCATTAACAGTTGTTATGGAACAAGAAATATGACAAAGTTGTGCCCATAATGTTTGATTGAAGCCAGCTCTCACCAACAAACGTGAAGACAAAATAAGTGAAAGAATCAGTTCATCACATCATTGTGTTTACAAAGGGAGAATGTGCAGGTGAGTTGTTGAGCCAGAGGAGGGAGGTGTCCGTGTGGTGCAGGCCTGATGGTGTC
Source organism: Collichthys lucidus (assembly GCA_004119915.2). Taxonomy (NCBI): domain Eukaryota; kingdom Metazoa; phylum Chordata; class Actinopteri; family Sciaenidae; genus Collichthys; species Collichthys lucidus. The sequence continues at coordinate 3,784,043 of CM014089.1, forward strand.
AGATTTCCAGGTGCAGACGTCATTGAGTTGGTACAGCCCACCAGGAAGAGCCGGTGATTGGTGAACGAGGAACAGGTGGTGAGGAAATCATCCAGGTGAGAGGGAAATCCCACTGGCCACACCAGTTAATTATTAACATTGTATTTGAACTGTTAAAGAGAACGACCAAATCAAAACACGACAGACACCAGATGCAAAGCTTTTACACTTTATTATTTAAAGTCCTCAAACAGAGTCAAGCACATACAGAGGAAACAATGCACATGCAAAAATATTCATCAAACATTCAAATACAGCTTGATTCGTGATTAAACTTTAAAATGACATTAAATGTTGATAATATATATGTTAGTTTTGATACAAATACACACACGTATGATAAAAATATGTGGCCACATGAAATATGAAATTAATTTAATATGAATAAAAATGCTTTTTCCTCCCATTTCTGTGCTCTCAAACTTCC